>FAPP01013237.1:14446-24983 GCA_001485965.1 Heliconius ismenius | reverse complement strand
TATTTTATTTGTAAAATGTTTCTTTTTCTTTTTTGAGTTTAATGTCAAAGCAGATATTAATAGCAGATATTTTATATATTGTATTGGAAGAGCGGGGTCTCCTAATACAGGCATTACTTGCTTAAAAGGAGATCTCTGTAACAATTATTTTTGTGTAAAATCTGTTGAACAAATAAAGTATTTTTATTTTTTTATAATGAATGTAATGAATATAACCAGAATCAGAAGAATAAATATTTTTTATAATAACTGTTTTAAAAAATGGATAGCTTTGTATTTAAAGCGCCATATTTTTTAAGGGACGAATACACTACGACACTATGCACAGTACACTCATTCTCAATGTATACATTGTCTCTATATGAATACGAGTGCCTCTAATTGCGAAATTAATTGTAACAAGATAATTAGTGTCGCATCGGCAGCTGTTTAAACATATTATGTCCAGGAGTCTAATGTAATTGAAAAGGTTTCGAATAGCGTTGACATTTTCAATACACCGTATAGCGTTTGATTTTACAAAATTTATAGAAATAAAGAAAATAGTATCTCAATTGTTCCTGGTCTCCTCTAACCTGGAGTGATAGACGATTTCATTCTCGTATCATTTTTGGTATTATAGGAGTAACTTTTTCTAATAAATATTCAATTTTTTTTTATGTCTTTCGACAAAAGTTTTCGTAACCGAATGAATCCACTGTGTACCCAAATACTTGTTTCGTCTTTTCGTCTCTTATGAGATGCTTGTATTTATCACTATAGTAGTATACTTGTATTTGTGGCTGCGCGAACTAGTAAATTAGTAAATTAACTAGTTTGTGCGTACAGCTTTAACACAATTTCCATATACTTACAAATAGACACAACTTAAACTCAAAAAAACATCATACAAGTGTAAACAGTACATATACACATTAAAGTCTGACATTTATGTCGGAATTTCTACCGCAGTCTTAACTTACTGTTAGTTATATTCAAATAAGTACTCTAATGACTTCAGAAATCTGCGGAAAGTGGAGAACGGAGTGTCTTAACACTAGGTTTCGTGAAACAGATTTTTTTATATTTTAATACTCTTATATTATTATCGAAATATTGCCGAGATTCAGTTTCATTAGTTAAATAGATATATATAGTTCGCATATTACTTCATCAGAATAATATACAGAGATCCATTATTATTACAGAGCGCTGTATATAGATAGCGCCTCATAGACGCATTCATTGTTACAGATATTGCTCGTTTTGTATGATACGGAAAACTTTTTCAATAACATCCACAATAATATAGATACTTCTATTTATATTCCGTCATTATTTCTTCAAGTTTAGTCATTGCTGTAAAATTTCTTAGTGTTATTTCTCACGGCTTACTTAGGCACATATTTTTGTGTATCACTTATACATATATAAAGTATGTGAAATATATATATTTTTTTAATTATATCAAAATACATTAGTACTAACCATAATTTCTGTATTCATCTACAAGAAATGAATACATGAAAGCTAATGATATTTTCCATAATAGCTTTAAGCTCTATATAGTTCATACAAGTTTTAAGCTACATTTACAATTCATTGACAAAGGCCGTTAAAGAGCACTCATTGTCGTCCCTTCGAGGGGTTTTGTTGCTAGAAAAGCTAAAAGACGAGTAGGTCACCTCACTCTGAATAACCGGTTTAAACTATTTGTATTGTTCCACCACTATACCGCCGCGCTAAATATAGGGCGCGGCTCTATATCAAGGTCAAATTATTAATATTATAGAATATAAGTATTCATTTGTTATATTAATTATTCATTTATTTCAATGTTACCAACATTAGAATAATTTTCGTTTTTTTTATTATTCTTTTTCACGCTATTCTTCACTGCGTGTTGAGTGGCGGACCTTTGCCTCGACACCAGAGCGAAGAAATAAAAATATAAATTTAAATAAATATTTCATTTTCTCGAGTGGGGATCGAACCCACAACCAGTCGATTTTGCAGTCACACTTTGTGCCTCTGCGCCACGACTGGTGGTATTTTACATGTTCATAAATTATATATGTCTAGCGCAATGAATAAACTATTTTTCGATCTTCCTTTAAAATGTATTTTAACATTCCGTAGCTCGGAACAACACGCTCTACGTGACGTAGACTAATTCTACGTGATTTTGCGGTATTGCCTTGTTAAACAATCTCTCTTGGATTATAAAGCTTTTGTGAAATAAACATTCATTTTCCTAAGAAAAATACTGTTACGCAAAATTTATTTTCCTAAGGAAATAAATTATTATTTATTAATATTATAATTTCTCGCTCCGATAACAAGATGAAGCTCGGCGTTGAGTTCCGCCACTCAACACGTGATGCCTCAAAAATTCATCAGAAAGTGGGAACTCTCTCCTCCCCGGCTATATGCGGAATTTTTACCTATAGAAATATGACTACAATTATATATTACTCATTCTTGTTGAATAATTATTTTATCGACAACCGAAGATTTTATATTTAAAGTAGCAATAAATTGCTCTTACCCTTTTACATTCAAGATATTTTTATGAGGCACTCTGTAAAATTGCTCCCACATGTATACATTTTATTTGGTCCTCTCGACATAAAATATAAGGTCACTCACTCTTACAACACAAATGTATAGGTATCCATATTTTCTTGTGAATTTCTGTAAATATTTTTACTGGAACCAAAAACACAGTATTTTTTTATATATTGTTTCAAACACAAAAATGCTTACTTGTATTGTAAGTAATAATAATTTAAATAAAACAAATATTTATTTATTTTATCAGCTTCACGCATGTATCAGGATAGGCAGAGGGAGCCTTGTGTTAAGACAATCCGGTTCGGTTCGCGAAATTCTGAACCCATTGCTTGTAAAGTGGCGGAACTCAACGCTGTAGTTTGCCCTGAGGAAAGAGCGAAGAAATGAAAAAATTAAATATTTTATAAAATAAATATAAATTGTATTTAATTTTCATGTATATATTTATAAAAACTACATTGATATTGATGGCAACACAAATCCTTTGCGCAATCCTTTCAACGGCTGGACACGCCTGAGCAACGCCAATGTTTTATTGCAATCGTTTTCAATTTGGTCACAAAATGAAAAAAAGGAGTTTGATGAATGAAGACGTTTATTTATTGTTTTACAGTACTATGTTTTTGTAGTATTAAGATTTTTTACATTTTACCTAACCAGTCATATTTTTTTTATAAAACCTTTCCTTTTCTTTGACACACAAAGACCGCTTACAAAATAAATCTTACTTATAATTATAACCTTTTTGTTCTTCTAGTTTAGGTTATCTTGAGACTGAAACAAGCGTAATAATTGAGCACACATACATATTACATTTTAGAATTTAGTTTATTACTGCCATATTACGATTTACTTATTTATTTACATCTCATAGCATTACAAAAAGCTTCCACGACTTCCTCTGTTCCGAAGAGAGGAAATTTGCATTATTATCAACTTTGACTATGAATTTGGATTTTTGTAGTGAGAAAATGGATAATGATTAAATGAGTAAAACGATATACATATAATATTTAATGTCATAGCTGGTATAACATCTGGCCTGTTCCTGTCTCTACTAATTCTCTATTTTACCTACTAACAAGAAAGTTTGTGAAGTAACTAGCATCTTTTTCACCAGAAACGAAAAGTTCTACACGTGCTGCGATGAGCCTTACCTGGATATTACGTTTAATATTACAATGCGCCGGAAGACTCTCTTCTACACAGTGAACATCATCATACCTTGCATGGGAATCTCTTTTCTGACAGTCCTCACATTTTATTTGCCTTCAGACAGCGGAGAAAAGGTAAAATTTTTTTATTGATATAAATAAATTTACGATAAATAAATATTTTTTTGTTTATGTGTATTAATTATAGAGTTAATAATATTAAATTGGATAATAGTAAATTTATCCATACGTAAATAGCAATGAGGTTGAATGCTATTCTAAGAAACATTAAATACTTTCATCTTCTTACACCACAATCGGTTATCTATAATTGAATCAAAAACATCTCAGAAGGGAAACTCAGAAGCTAAATTCAATTAATACAAAAATGGATACTCCATTTCTTACTTTTGTTAAAGGATGAGTTGACTCTGCAAATTTCGGTATTACAAGGGAAGAAATATCTTTTTTAAAAATAAAAGCCATACATTAACACCGAGGAACATATGGTTTAATATGAAGCCTATGTAATTTAATATATTGGCATGTACGACTTGTTACAACATTTATTTAAGGCCAATGTAAGAACATTAGCACCACGTAAAAAAAAACGATAACGACATCGTTACGCAGACGGTGAAAAATTGGACCAATTTTATCAGTTTTACCTTTTCATGTTAAAAATCTTTGCACGAGGCCGTTACTCTCACTCGGAAATTTGATGGAAGTAAATTTATTATAGCGTAAAATATTTCTATTTATTTCTTAGTTGAAGTTGTATCTTTTATAAAGAAGCAGAAAAAAGCAAGAGACATCTAATGAAATGAAATTTAGAGTCAAATAAGCTTTGGCGAAATACAACGTTCAATGTTTTCGTTCGTCTGATTTTTTTATATTGACAACACTAATCCGGCTGTTTCGCGACGGCCGCGGTGATTTTGTAATTTATATGAATAATGGAATTTTGTTACTTCATAATGAAATTTGTCATGTTTTTTTCTGATATATATTTTTTAATTATTGTAAAAGAGTAAAAAAAAAATAACCTCTCAATTTTAATATTTTCATGTTTTCGTTAATTTCGTCGTTTTCGTTTAAAAAAAAATTATTAATCCTTGTCGACTTAAGTAATTCACCAACCAAAAATATGGAATGACTGATGTATAAAATATATAAGATAAATATTAAATAATAAGTATTATTTATACAAAAATCATGAATTATATTATTTTATAAAATACTTAACAATGTAAATATTTATACATTAAAAATATTTTTTGGCTCAGGTAACGCTTTCTATCTCCATCTTGATTAGCCTCCACGTGTTCTTCCTGCTGGTCGTGGAGATCATACCACCCACCTCGCTCGTCGTTCCCTTGCTGGGGAAATACCTCATTTTTGCAATGATATTGGTCTCGATAAGGTAACCTATATTTATAAAATTATAATAAGATAGCGCCATGTTATCTGCATGTTTTTCATACTTTTATCTACATATTTCGTGTGTCTGTCAAATTCCACTGTTTATTGTGCCATTATTATATTTTTAATTAAACAAAGTGAGCAATCTTAAGGCCTTCAGAGATTTGCTCGAAACATTTATCTCTTTCGAATAATAAATAGGCGAACAGCAGAAATTGAGTGACTTATTTTAATTTTTTCTGTTATAACATTAATTTTGGTCTTTTGTCATCTCATTGTATCCAGTTTATATTGGAAATACTGTTGTAATAAATATATTTTATCACAATTTATTATTAATTATGGCAATGTTTATGTAATAAATGGACATTTCATATAATTTTATTATCTGTCAATCGATTAGTAATTGACAAATGCGATTTAAGCAAAAAATAATTCTACTTTTGTTTTGTTATTATATAGCACATAAAGTAATAAAATAAAAAGAAACTCAACAGATCTGGTTCACGAGTTGTTATTCTTGACTCCGTTGGTTTCAAGTTGACATGTTCACTTCACTCCTAAAATAAATACTACAGGCAAATATAAAAACTACAAATTTAAAATATTTAAATAGTCATATCACTAATTTACTCATTTGAAACATTTTTTCGCTTCATGTTGTATCCCGCATACAACAGGGCAGGCAAAGGGTGTGTGACAAAGTGTTAAGACACTCCTTTCTCTGTGTCTTCTTAATATTTATAGGCATTGCATGACGAGTAGTGGAAGTCAACGCCGAATTTTGCCTTTTTAAGTGTTGAAACATACTTATACTCAAAGTATACGTATTAAATACAATAACATTGTTAAAAGTCACAAATCAGTTTTTTGTTACATTTTTGTTCGCAACGCGTTTTGTTGCGATAAGAGAAATAAGTGAGACACTTCTTCGTTTGCTCTTATCCACTCATATTGACTCCTTCATCAAATACAAATTTTAATTTTCAACTGAATTTCACCTCCAATGTTTTTGTTTCATTGCAATAACCTCATTGAGCTCGCACAAAACTTATTCCAATACCTATGTCTAAAACCGGCGCGGTAACAAGCCACAGAATTTCCATATAAATTAGAATTCGGCATTTAAGCCAGATATTTGATTGCATAACTTTGTATTCAAAGAAAATGATAATCGTCGGCCACCCTTAAACTTTTACCGTTGTTATCTTCGCGGAAGGATTCCAATCTCTCTAATTGTGTTACTAAGCTAAACTTTGAATATTAAACTTTGTTTACAAATCACATCTATTCTAAATAACGCAAAATAAAAGATGTTAACATAAGATATCCTAAATAGAAGATCTCCATGAGGAATACCAAAGATTACCTGGGAGAAATGTAAAAAAGTCAGTGATCTATCATTATAAATATATTGACCCTCTAAAAGAGATATATTGTATTATTTAAGTGTTTTAAAATATGATTTTACTTAATATACCTACGCATAATATAAATAAACAAAAAGCTATAAAAATCAACTGTATCATAAATATAAAAATAATATAATAATTATTAACAAATCAAGTATCCTAATACTAATTCAAGTTATTCTATTATATACATACTCGTTGCCGCTTGTAAGAACATTACTGGCGTGCCGACGATAACACGACTACTTATAGCAATCTTGGAACATGGATATGGTCACGTAAAGTCGTAACAAGATATTTGGTCATATCGTAAGGAAGGTAAATAAGTAAAGTGCTTACTCAGGGAGTTTGGGTTCCCGAACATAATTTCATCCGCCACCCGTAGGATTAAGACCGTATATCTTGATTAACTGCCTCCATTTAGATAGGCACTTACACCGAACTGTAGATAGAATTAGATGGTATCCTGATTTTGAAAGCGTAGATTTAAATATTCGTTTTTTGCTTTGAGTTTTTCAAAATTTTAAAGTAAATATTTTACATGTGTTTTTAAATAAGTCGCTCCGATAAGTCCGCTATTGTATAAGTCAATTTTTTTGCACTTTATTTTGTTATGTGATAAAAATATATATAATTCTGCATGATAATACTATTATTATATATAAGATGTAGTTTAAAAATATTTAAATTTTGCTTTTAACAAAAATTCTTATAATGCTAAGTTCTCTATATATTTTAAGATACTTCTGAATTACCATAAAAATATTGTTAATTATACAAATGTCTATTTTAATTGAGAACATTTTTTTATGTTATGTCAGTATATGCGTGACAGTGGTGGTTCTAAACGTGCACTTCCGGTCGCCACAAACACACCGCATGGCGCCGTGGGTGAAGCGCGTCTTCATTCATATCCTCCCCCGATTGCTCTTTATGAAGCGGCCGCAGTACAAGTTTGATACGTCGAGGTAACTATATTAGAACATCTTTTAATACGTTTTATTTATTTTTATTTTTCGTAGCTATATAAATGTTAAAATGGGACCGTTGTGGCACAGTGGCACATGCGTGTGACTGTAAACGCGGCAATTGTGGATTTGATTCAAAATCTAGGTAAAGAATTATTGAGTTCCGCCTCTCAACAATTATGGAATGCTCTGAAAATTCGAAGGAAAGTGGAGAACGGAGTATTACCAATTTATTTCTGCCTATTCTTCTATAGGCGGGATACAACGTGAAGCTAAAAAAGCCATGCATTTCTATAATAATTCAAATATGGTCTCGTGAGTTATCTATTCGATTTCCAGATTAGAAAAACATTTTTTAAATTAAACCTAAGATTTTTGACATGGAAAGCCATTTGAGTCGCACACAAATGGCAGGCAAACCACACGAAAGCAATAAAGTGCGCTCGCCCGATTCTTTTGTGTCGTTTGATAAAATCTATCGTGAACAAAACGTCATTGTTGTGAATTGCGATACAAAGTAGATGATGCTTCTAAAGACGAACAGGCAATAGATCAATTCGATGTTTATATAAAGGATATGTAGATTTTAATATGTAAATGAACATATTAAAATCTAAAGAATATTGGTAAATAAGTGAAATTGTGTTATGTTTTTTTATATATAAATAAATGAGGTAGCTTTCACTCCGACGTATTAAAAATTCTACCTATATGTGCAATTTCTATATCGCGATCAAAAACCAGTGAATAATTATATATTGTACATTAACTTTACAGATTTTTTCTTTTCTTTAAATGTAAAATAGAAAAAAATACTTACATATTGCTCATTTAGTGCATGTTACTTAATTTTAATTAAAAAAAAAAAACAAATTAACAGTGTATGCTGAAGCACAATTTACGAACTGTCATTGCGTCACCTGCAATATTTCAAAAAGTGCAAATATGTATGTTGTTGTATGTATGTAAGTTGTATGTATGTTGTTGTATGTATGTAAATATGTATGTAAGTTGTTGGAGCAACTGTGATATTTGACTTTACGGTAATTTGTATTTAAATTTGCAGTATTTTGAACCAATGTAAATATCAAGAATTATTATTAATTACTGCAACTTAGTCTCGTTAAATTTGGAACCTAGAGAAAATAACCCAAATATATCATTTTTTTATTTAAAAAAATTATATATATCTGTCGTATTTCACATCACATCACGTTCGCACATATTAATAATTAGGTATTTGTAAAAATAACCAACTATTTTAGAACAATCCCCAAATATCTTAGAACAAGAATTCCAACATACTGGCTATGCTTTAAATGCAACTTTTCTTGTACGAAGACTACTGACAATAGCCCCGAGAGATGTAGCATTGTCGGCTCGTACTTTATAAAGAGTAAAATGAAAACTACAGAAAGCAGAAAATATATTTCAATGGAATTGCATGAAGATATAAGCTTATTTTGTTTAATTATTTATATATATTTAAAAAAATGCAATTAAAACTATTTTAATTAACAAAATATAGAAGTGTTATTCTTATGGCCTCAAAGGTAATTTTGAAAGTTTTCTTTTTTTACTTATAAATTACAAAAATTTCCATCACAAACGCTGCATCGGATGTAGTGCTAAAAAAATTTAAAATCAATATAATTTCGATTTCAGATACGATTTTAAAAATTAATTATAATTCTAGAAATTAAAAAAAAAAGATTGACGGGCATAAAATATTTACATAATCTTTCAAGCAACCCACAAACAAGTATAGCTTGAAAATGAAACTACTTATAATAAATAACTTAACATAATAACATCTTTAAGCTAATCAAGTATACTTGACCGACTTTTGCCTCAACGTTATTTAATAATATCAGAAAATCTATAAAATAGTAACTTTATAATCATGGCTGTTATATTATGCCATAGCGTAGAAGAATATTTGAAAATTTCATCGCTGAAAGTGCTTTAATAAGTGTAATTCTATTAGGGTTTCGTTTTTAGCTATTGGTGTGCGGAACCCTAAAAAACAATAGAAAATAACTATATGTGTAGGAGTTTCGTTACTTTATACTTAGAAGCACAAAGTAGCTACTTATATTTTTGTTTGAATATTTAAATATATAAAGTATATAAATTTGTGTACTGTTTCTATAATTTATATTCCATAGCAATAATTTTTGACAAGAAAAAAGAAAATGAAATTTACAAAGATTTTTCTATTCCTTTACTAAAACCGCCATAGAGGAAGTACCTCAATGATACACAAATGCAATTTGTGGATAGTCTATTATTATGACGAGAGCCGTAATAGACAGGCCGTTCTCGATGCGGCCACAGATCGTTACGTAAATGGCTCTTCGGTGAAGCTTTGAATGCGACTTGGCCTCTTTAAACATTTACTGCTAGCCTCCATAAACAATCTATTATTGAAATATTTTAGGAAATAAATGTTTTATTTCTTTAAAAAAATTAAAGTTCTAAGTTATGTTCTAAGTTACTTTAAACTTTAAGAGAAAGACACTCTTTTTTTCTCAGTTTTCCCTTATTTTCGTAATTTTTGTTGAAGTATCTTGATCTTCTATTTTAAATGTCTAACTATGTGAAATATTTATAGATGTGTCAAACCGAATTGTATATTGTTTGAAACATTTCTGAGATTTAAAATTCAAAAAGCGAATGCAGCTGGGCTTTAGTTTGTTGAACAAAGCTGTCAGCTTGCAGTTGGGTCAACTTTACCAGTAGGTACCGTAATTACGCTAAAATATACAGTACGCCACAGATATATACATACATAAATGTGTATACAAAAGAATCAATATTTATATTATGTTGCTTAAATTATTATGATAATTTTGTCAAATCAACTTTATCATCGACGTTTGTCGATTAAGATTTTACTTTGGAGTTAGTTTAGTTTATAGTCTAGCCCCTTTGCATGCTCTATAATAACTATTGATATTTAGTACTTATTAAAGTTACTGACTGATGTGAACATAAAAGACGCCTATACAGTCTTCTTCTTCTTCCT
>FAPP01013237.1:0-14426 GCA_001485965.1 Heliconius ismenius | reverse complement strand
TTACCAGGGTCTGCCTTCCTACGCAACCTACTCCACTTTGCACGGTCTTTCCTATACAGTATACCAATGTTAGTTAGTTATAATGTTATTAGTTATATATTAAATAAGTTATCTAAAAAAATTTTAATCTGTTAAGGACTAAATTACCGGTAGCAAAAAACTGGTTTACCCAGTACACCAACTAAACGTATGAGCAAGAACATTAGAAGCAATATTTCCAGCTTGTGCAGATCACGCTACACGACGTGCGGCGTTGTGGTGCGCTGTGGCGGTGCGGCGCGGCCCCTGTACCCGTACCGGCTGGCGGCAGCCGACGACGACTGCTGCGCGCCCGGAGCCTGGCCGCCGCCCGCGGCACCCGCCCGGCCGCTGACCCGCACGCCCAGTAAGGAGGACCTCACTCACACCACTTATGTGCAGTCTGGGTAGGCTTGCTGTATTTTATAGGAATCTTATATCCATATATTTTCAATAGATTGTCAGTTATCACCATTAAAGAAAGTGCGTAAAAGTTAATGTCCAATGACATTTGAGAACTTTGGACGGAATATGGTAAGCGAAGTGTTTCCACAATAGTGTGTTTACTTAGCTCACTTGTTAAATATATAGACATAGACTTACATTTTTACTACACGCTATCTGAAGAAAAACGATAAAAGGTTTTCTATGATAATCGATATATTGTTGCAAGAAAAAGATTAATATTAACGTGATACGAATACGTTATTATGTCTTTCTTGCCCTTAACCAGAAAGCGATAAAAATAATATATTAATTTTTAACTCAATGATATCTGAATACAATTAATAAGTATTATTTGTACTAAATATATTATTATCTATGCTAATTTATAAACGTGGAAACACTAGACGTCTTTTGTATTCCGTTTAAAAGTAAATTAGCATTTTGTTCGCGGTTAATATGTTATAAGTACTGTATAAGCTTTTGCCAGGTTAAATATTATGAGAAAAGTTTCAGAGTGGAAAATAAAACCCACCAATATATATACTCCTCTGGTTATAGATAAGTATATTACTCAGAAAGTTCAACAAAATAAGAGACTATCCTTTGGGAAAAAGCTGCCCGACTTGATTAATTGCTTTATCGGTTGACTTCGTGTAATGCCTGTTTCCTCTTTGGTCCTAAACGCATATATATTGTATAAGCTCAGTAAAAAATATGGTGAGATGAGTATTTTAATATAATTAATGACTGGAAAAATATCAGGTACGCTACACTAAGGCGAAAAATGGTAATAACTTTTTCGATATCCCCGTGTTTTTTTTCTTTATCCGAGACGCCGCGCTGCCTTCGCTCGCCTGTTTTAATAAACGCTAATGGATGTTTAACGGTCTTACTCTGGCAAGTTTTAACTTGCTATTATTAAACGCTTATCAATTTCAATGTTTTTGTAATTCAATAAAAATAAACTTCAATTTTGTATCTAATAATTTTGCTTTTGAGCGATGAAAGGAAAACTTAAACATATATGTATATTATTTTAGGTAAAACGCTTCCTAAAAACTATATGTAATATATACGCACCTTAGAAATTAAAAAATCCTCACATTATTCATATTGTTATTTAATGTTTATACACTTGCTTAAACCTTTTCACTTGTGTTTCTTTGATAGACTAGGAGAAAGTAATCGCTTCGGCGGTAGCTGTGTCGTGCACGGCTCCAGTGAAGGCGGTGCTTTACCAGTACCTGAAGAGGAGGCACTCAGTCCAGTTCCCGATCCTCCTCCGGGCTTCAGTCACTCTGCCTGTCCGCCAGAAGTGCACAGGACATGTTTTTGTGTTCGTTTCATCGCAGAACATACTAGAATGTTAGAAGACTCTACCAAGGTAATCTATAAATTGTCATTTACTAAATGTAAATTTAGATACAAAAACTACTTCTACAGATAACAAACAAACTTATGTAATAACTTACTTTCTTCAGTTTTTAGTTAATCTACTTCTTAGCTTATTCACTAAACGATCAAAACAAAACGAAAACTAACATAATCTTACTTAAATATAACTAAAATATCCATTCTAAATACATAGTAAGTTAATTTTAATGAAGTAATATATCGTTCGTGAATAACAGTTGCATAATTCATGATGCTGGACCGTTGCCATCTAACACATAGCTCCAAGTCGATTCCTACATACTCGTATCTACGTAACCCAAATAGCCGTGTACACAGTACATGCCGACACCGCATCAAATGCGATATCGGAAAACGTAAAGCAATTGCAAGTTAACATAACATAAATTACATCTTCGAAACTTATTTGAACCATTTTTCACGTTTGTATTTTTTTACCGATAATGGGATACATTTTAAATGGATATTGAGTAAACTTAAAGAGTGTATAGGGTAGAGTAACCTAACACCGCAAATTAACCAATCAAACTGAGCAAGCTTACATTTTAAAATTGTATAGATCTTTCTACAGTTGTGTAGACAGTGCTCTGAAGCATTCCGACCAACATGGAATGTGTTATAATTGGAAAACGGAATGATTTCTAACTAGATTTTCTTACGTCACATAATAGGTGAATATAAAGAGATATACGTGTAAGTTTCATATAACTTCAACAATATTAATATTTTTACGTACAATAAAGGAAAAATTACACAGTATAAATAGTAATGATTTTGTAATACACAAGATGACCAAGATATATATTCAAATCTAAGAAGCTTGTTTACATTGAATACTTGAATAATGAATAAATTAAGTAGAGCTCTACGAATTTTCTTATGAAAAGGAAACGTTGTAGATACAAAATAATTTATTCATTTCAGCAAGTTGTTTCTTAATATGTAATTTGGAAAAATCTATTTTAAAATGTTCAGAACTTATAAAAATAATAAAAATGTTGAATTGCTGCCTTCAGACTTTTATGCCTTGGGTAAGAAGTCCATAAATTGTTAATAAATGCAGTCTTTACAAGTTCATATTATGTATGAGAAACATTTTCGTAAAGCATTATGTAATTTCGTTTTTTTATTCGTTTTGAATAAATACATTCGTTTTGACTTATGCATATGTAATATAAGATATAGTAAACAATTTAGTTAGTAGCAGTTACACCTAAACCTCTCAACTCTCATTTCTGCAGTTTTAAACGGAAAATTTTGGTATGGAAATGTGGAATTTGAAATGTAAAATTGCGAATTTTAAGCGTAAAAGTATGAATTTGAAATATAAAACCATTATTTATTAAAATTATATTAAAAAGGTCAAAGAAGACTGGAAGTACGTAGCAATGGTGCTTGACCGGTTGTTCTTATGGATATTCACCCTGGCCGTGCTGGTGGGGACAGCGGGCATCATACTGCAGGCACCCACGCTCTACGACGACCGTGTTCCTATAGACAAACACTTCAACCAGATCGCGACTTCCTCGCTGGTCCGATGTCCGCCGCCTTCTTAATGAAATACTTAACTAATGGGTTGTAACGAATATTAATCACAAGTAATATTATCATATATATTCATATCGTCACAAGTTAATAATCATAAAGTTCATAATAGGCGAATCACTATAGAAAATTATGGTAACATGATGTTACTTGTTGAATATTTTCCGCGTCGTTTGCATATATGTTTGCATATATGGAATGTTCCTTACAACCCTATCATCTGACACTCTTGTACTGTAATTTGTTTGTAAATATTTGTTGATTATTATATATAGAGCGTACGCACAAAACCTTCATATTATATTTATGTTACTATAAAATATAGTTTCGAATTTAATTTTCCGTTTTAGACAAGTAAATATGTGATAATTCTATCCTACTAATATTATAAATGTGAAAGATTGTGAGGATGGATGTTTCTTCCACTTCACATTCGTGTAAAAACGACTGAACGGATTTAGATGAAACTTTACAGTTATATGGAACTCGCTTAAAACATCGCCTAAAGTTTGATCGGACGAAGCCGCGTTTGGGTCGTTAATTTTATTTATATAATATCTTATTAATAGTTATTGTAATAGGGCTCTAGGCACATTATCTAAATCGCAAGCAAATTACAGTCATAAAATTTGAACGATCGCGATTGATCGTCAGACCACAACGCACACCCGTCCTGCCCGGCACGTGTTCTATTCCACGACGTTTAACATAGGATATACGTACGTAGTGTCTCTTCTATCTCCTTATAAGTAACTTCTGTAGTTCCATGTTTTCATATCTAAAGTAGTTTTAAAAATGCATAAATACATGCATATAGCGTATCTATCGTTGTTTGGTATGGTTTTATATGTTTCTTTTAAAAATAAACAAAATAATAATTTAGAATTGTATTTACTGATGATGTTTTTAAATTGTTTCTTAAGGTAAATAGATATTTCTTTCTATTTTTAAGTATATAACAGTCTCATTTCAATGAAACACGCGCTACGCAGCTACTTATATACTAAGACGGAGCGAAAACCACCAAATGAATGTTGTCTGTGTTCAAGTATCATATAGCTAGAATATTAGTAGCAAGTAGAATCATTCCCCATAGGTAGACGACGATTTGTAAGATCATTTCGCTTTTAAAATCTCTCTCTCTCTCTATTATTTCATTTCATAATTCCTCCTTATATATACTTTTTAAATAATATTTGCTATCTGTATTAAATTAAGAAATAAGAATAGGTTAAATACTACTATAATCTCGTATCACTATATCTTCGATTATCTATTAACGTAAGTGACTTCTTCAATTCTTCTACGGATTTACTCATAACATTGTCGTAGAATAGAACATGTACATTAACTTAATGTGTCGATTTTATTACTTATAAGAAACTGAAAAATCATATTTTTTTCAAGAATAACGTTAACCAAAAATTAGTCACTTATATACATTTTTATTTGGTATATAATTTGAGATGCTTACTTTATGTACAAAATTACATCGACTATTATTGATATAGGACATACGAAAATAAAATCTATGTTTAGTTTACAACATTTTTTTTACATAAATATTAAAATGTTACATTGTAATAAATTGTAGTAGGTACAAATAATGTCTAGTAATTTCAGGAAAATTTTCCCCACAGATCTGACTTACATTAGTATGCATATGTAAAATAATAACAAATGTGTATGTATGTAACAAAGGAAACAAGATAACATTATTTAAAAATATACTCAGATTTCATAAATGGAACGCACTAAATATCATTAAAATGAAATTATTTACTTTAAATTAGGAATATCCTTAAAATAAATAAGTAATTATTTAATTTAAGTAATCATTGCTCAATTTTGTGAACGAATATCTAGAAAATCTTTGTAATCTAGATATCGATTCTGCTATGACGTACTGCCTGAGAAGAAGAAAATGCAAGCTCATGACTCGAGGAAAGTTTATGTAAACTACATGTTAAATATGTCTTTTCTTACTCTTTTTTAATAAATGATTTAGATACAAATACTTATAAATGACCAAATTCTACAACATTTTGGAGAGTAATTGAAATTTAAACATCAATGTAATTAAAATTCAATAAATCAATTATGTACAAAAAATAAAAAGAAATAAAATGCTAATATATCTAAAAAAACTTTTGTGTTAATTATAAATTTAAGGTCGCACTAATAAAGTGCAAAATATATTATCTGTTGTGGATAAGCGATAATTTTTATTGAGTAGGCTCATTTTGTTGAAGATACAAATTTTGTTGGAAATATATTTACTTTATTTTAAGACTCGAACCTAGATTATAGTCTAAAATGTTATTTTAATATTTGTTATGTATTATTAATTACTATCCTATCTTTTTAATTTAATACATATCGTCGAACGACGTCATTTAGCTTCGAGTCTAATTACTGTGTTGGTGCATAGAATAGACCCCAAAAAGGGAATAAAAATGTAATCTATAGTATATTATAATAAATAAGCACATTGGACTGCTCGCAGTAGAGTAGCGCAGCTCAATTGTAGAGTAAATTTGTAATTTACCTATTTATATTGTTAATAAAACTGTTATAAGATATTATATATGTTTTATTTTATTAATTCATATAAAAATTATAAATTTAGTTTATTTGATATTTAAAAAAAACACTATAGTCACGTCATCACGTAACAGTTTGGATGGCCTCTAAAGTGAAATAAAATCGAGAGCAGTGTTTTAACACCAGGTTATCTGGGTCTGATTTGCTATCGGAAAACAACACTTGAGCGAAGAAATGAAATTATAAATTTAAATAAAGTACTTCATTTCCTCGAGTGGGGATAGAACCCACACCCAGTCGCGCTTACAGTCACGCTTGTGTCCCTGCGCGACGTCTGATCTCAAATTATAATTAAATTTTAGGTGATATAAAAAAATAATAGAACATGAATAATTATTTTTATTGCATGATTATTACTCCTAACCGTAGGCAGCATTAAGAGTTGAGTTATTGTCCGAACGAAATAAGGTTTTCAGTTGAAACTGAAACCGAAACCGACCTTCAGCTTTGGAGTCAGTTTCGGCCGAAACCATAGTTTAACCGTTTTACAAAAGATATAGTAAAGTATTAGTAAAGTAAACTTTTATAAGCGAAAAGAAGGGAACAGAAGAACACTAGGTTTTCTTAAGCAATCCTGCTATGTGCGGGATACAGCGTAAAAAATATTGCTTTTGCATAAAGATCTGGAACATATGATGAAAAACCATAACTGGTCATCAGGTAAATTTAAAAAAAAATATGAAATGGCCTTTGATGCTAACAGGTGGTAAGTGGTAAACAAAGGTAATATAACATAGGTTATAAATTCCACGCAAACAAAGATGCGGGCGACCACTAGTACGAGTAGGTACTCGTTAAGGTAGATACCTTCTATGATAAAATACAATACATGTTTTATCACAAGTAAGTGAAATAATCAAATGAATTCAAGATCGCAAGTTAATTTGTAAGCGTAAGTTAATTGATATAATTATTTAATACATTTATTATTACTCCTGTGATATTTATTATTGATTAAAAGCAATATTAACGAAAATTGAATAAATTTGGATTACTAAAAACATCAACACTAGCTTTATGATTTTTGAAAAACTGATTTAAAACTTTATCTGTATGCTCACTATCTTGTATTATTTTTTTTGCATTATCGATTATATCCTTCTTATTAGAGTTTGCATTAGTCAATGGTGAGAATGCAGCAAGGTCAGCTGAGTCCAGGTCAAATACAGACTTCTCGGCATGTGATTCTTTTTTGTCAGATATTTTATCTCCTTCCTTATTGTGTTGATTACTTTGTTCAGCAGCCTCTTCGAACGTCTTTGGCACGTCATTTGTCGTTTCGTTTTTATATTGTGAATCGTGTGCATTTTGGACAACTTGACCATCACGTAACTGATTATCAGTGTTTTTGTTGGAAAGTCCTTGTAGTTTCTTTTTAATATCGTCTATATTATAATCACCTGCACTATTGGTATGGTTTATGGCCAAATCTAATTTGTTTACAATTTTATCCAGAACGTGGCGTATTTCTTTAATTTCAACGTCATTATTGCTAGTTTTTTGTATGTCGTGTAGAGCTTTTATTACACTCCAAAGCGAATCTACAGAATAAGATTTATTATCGATGAAACTATTTTTTAGTTGTCTTCTTACGTTACTTGATAATTTTTCTAATTCCTTTTTTAACAAATCCCTAATTTCAACTAGGCGATGTGTTTCTTCCTGTAATACTTTAGACGGATAAGTCTTATCTATATTTAAGGGTCGCTTTAAGATATCGTTTATAGATTTATTGGTATTTACTATAGAACCTCCTAATTCCATCGATATGTGCCTAGAGGAAAACTCACTGGATGGAAATGTTAAGTTTCTAAATCTATCAAATGGACTTTTCTGGACTTGTGAATTTTGCTGCTTGACAACCTCTCTACATCGATAATTGTAAGCGGATGTTTTATCCAGAACTCCTTTTAGAACCAGGACTTGTTCCATTGCGGATAGGGTGCACTCTATAGTATCCTTAACATCTGTCACGACATCTTTTATTAGCTTCCCAAATCCACGTTCCACATTCGATATTGCGCCACGTAATTCATCATAGAAAGATGCAGCAAACGCCTGAAACAACAGGCCGGTAACTGCTCATGTTTCAATTGATTACATGAAAACTGAATGAATACATAAACAACGAAGAGTAAATAACTTACTTGTGACAGCAGAGCTAAGATTACGACAGGTGTTTTCATAATAAAGCACTTCAACTTAGACAAAACTAGGCACTAAACAGACACAACATTAATTGATGGATTATTCGGAGACATTACTTCCATTATTGGCTCACACTACAGTATAAAGTGACGTGTGTTTGAATTGCACAGACTGTGTCGAACATCATCACTTGAACTAATATTGACTGTAGAATAAATGGATTCTAGAATTCGCGAGTTCGAACTCAATTAAATAAACAAGAATTATTAATAATCAAGATTAATTTATTTCAATATACCCTATACTCTTATATCACAAAATCCTTAAACTAATAATAAAAAGCTGCTAAAGTTATAAATTATTACTTTAACACCGTATTATACACTTTGAATGATGTATGTTACAATTAAAGTATACAATGATATGCATAATTATAATAGTAAATTATCTTTAAAATACAAAGAAATACTAAAGACCACCTTATAAAGTAACCTTTCCTTATAGAATACAACACTACCAAATTTTTAATATGGTGATAAAAATGTAAATTACAGATTAAAATATTGCATTTTTTTTTATTTAAATGTGTATTGTCAATATTTTGAAAAATCCAAGCTTAACTTTCTTGCACTAGGTAAGATAGAATACAGTAGAGAAAGAGTGCTCACACTGTGTAAGTTAGTGTCCTACATACCTACATGTATAAACATCACGTTGCCATTATTAACTTTGTATGAAAATTATTCTCATTATATTAAATTTAGACATAATAAAATTGAGTAAAATTAAAAGTGTCGTATAAATTAAACAATGAACGTAGTATGTTCATTGTTTAATTTATTTAATATTAATATCAAATATACGATTTATAAGGATATAAAACAAAAATCAATAAAAAAATATCAAAAAACAAATACGTAGAGCTTTTCTATTTAGTCTTTGTTTTAACAACCTTGTTGTCGCACATTATATCATATTAACATTGCCACAATAATGGAGAAAAATAGTTAATTTTTTACACTAGATTTTGACAACTTTCACCAAATACGGCGACAAAACATTTTGAGGAATAACAAAAATATTTTAATCATTTAAAACTAGTATTTGATGTACAAAAGTCCATACAGAGCTGCTAGTACGAAATAATCACAGGTTAATTTCTCAATGTTGGCACGCATTGAGCAACTCCTTTGCGATTTTGTATATACTCGTACATATTTTTTTAATATTATCCGTAAATATACGTTTGATATCGTAAAGTATACATACTTTCTTAAATATATTACTTTATACATGGCAATTGATTGATGATATTTAATTGATAATATTTTTTTAATTTGACATAAATAACGAATATTTATATATTTACAAAAGAAAAGTGTACAATTCTTCAAAGATAACAAAATTATAATATACTGTGTTGTCTCTACATAATGAGAGCAGAATGAACATGTGACGTCATAAACTAACTAGCATAATACATTTTGAACTAAAAGAAATATTGCTTATATTTAAAGCCATTTACAGTTAAATCCATAGACTGAACTTTATGTTATTTGATATTATTTATTAAAAAAGATAAAATCAAAATATTTAATTTCGTGAGCATCACAGAACATATACATATTATATAAAAACCCAACTCGTATTTTCGTTTTCAATAACACTTTGGACATAGGCCAGTTGATTTAAAAAAATAAAAACTGTTTAAAATAGTGTTGTTATAAATCCAAAAGTTATGTGGGACATTATGTAAATTTATTGAGACATTAAAATATAAACTTATAAACTTTCGTTATATGTGACTGACAGATGTGTGAGTGTAAGTTTCCTATGTTTCTTTTTATACTATGTAATCATAAAAATTACGTTTACAAATCCTTTAAATTATATCATTATATTATATCTTTCTGTCAATAAATTAATAATAATACGCACATTTGTACCAAATGTGTTAATAATATTTAAAATCCTATAGATGTCTCCAAGTTCAAATGAATTAAAAACTTATAATCATATCATAAGATTTTATAAAATAAAAAATTATTAATATTTATAAATTAAAAAGATCATATAAAATTTATACATTTACAACACATGAAAACTGTTCAATTAATAAAAAAAAGTATTACTTTGAAGTGGAATGTGACAGGTGCATCCACAATTTTAACATTAAAACTACAAAAGCTTGTCAAAATATAATGATATTCAAAGTACATACTAAATTATTTAAAAATTGAACTTAATAATCATAAGCATTAAAATTTTTGAAGATAATTTCTGTTTCTATTACGATTTATTTTCTTTTTACTTTCATCCATTTGTTTCAATTGGTATAAGAATATGAAAATTTTAAGAGATTGCTTGTGCCAAAATCCATGTAAGCAGTTTCTCGCTTACAAATTTAGACCTCCCTGATTTGAACCCAAAACCATTGCGTTCAGTCATTCTAACCGCACTTCTATAATGTAATATTGAATAACAACATTTTATTATAAAAATTAATATTAAATTTAATTTTAAGGTTTTTAAGTTGTTAGTTGTTGTTTAATATTAAAGATTATAAAGCAACATTTGCGAAAGGTATAATACAAAACGGTGATGAAATATTGTCTTTTAAATCAATTTTAAATTAATGTATTAACAGATTCAATTGTTTAACAAAATAAAAATAATATATAATTTAAAGCTTTATATCAAAAAAAAACTCACAACATTTTCGTTCACACTTAAAAATATACAGACTTAACTTTGTAAATAATATTTTATATGAAGCACTCAACATTTTATATATTTATTTATTATTGAGCATTTTAGTTGTATAGAACACATCTTTATAGCCAAATATCAAATTTAAGTGTATTTTAGTTGGTTTTTATTATAATAATATATCAATTAAAAATACTTTATAATAATTATATTTCCCGCTTAGTTTAACAATATTGTAATCTCTTTTATTTTAATTTTTTTTTAATTAAATTTAAAAGCATATAAAATAAAAATATCATGTTTGTCCATGCAAGTCTTCATTTGACAATAATATATATTTTTAAGTGTATATGAGAAAATAATTTGTTAAAATACTTTTTATTAAAAAAACATATGTTTAAACAATTGCCTCAAGATCGCATAAAATACATGCATACTAATAAAAGTAAATATAAAATTTATTTCTATACATTTAAAAATACTTAATTTTAAATTAATCGGTAAATATAATATTATATTTAAATATCATTATTGCTGTCCGTAAATCACAAGCTTTACAAATATCAAGTAATAAGTATTTTTAATGACACACATAAAAGGTAAAAAATTAAAATTAAAAAACAAATGAGATTTTCACTTACAAGCTATCCCTACACATTTGACTGAATTTACTATATGAATATTATACAATTAAAGATTTGAATAATCCTTAATCATACAAAAAACAACTCGTTTCCACAAATTAGGTACCCAAAAAGGTTTTCTAAAATTCATATCAAAATATAATTAATTTTAATATTTTCACAAAAATAATGATGATACTAGTATATTCATAACCCCCGACGAAAACAGAGGGGTGTTATATCTTTGAAGTGTCTGTGCATGTGTGTAACTGTATATCTGTCTGTGGCATCGTAGCTCCCAAACGAACGTACCGATTTTACTTTAGGTTTTTCTTTTGAAAGGTGATCGTAATCTTAGCCATGATTCAAGAAAATGAGTTTAATCGTTTTAAGATCTACACCTTACCTCTTTTATTTTTTACAGCTTTTTGTGTCGGGGGTTTATAATTAGAAATTATGTATGTGACCATATAACTTGCTTAAGAAATATTTAATTAAGGGCTAGTAGTAGAGTTATTTTCTTCAGGTGGGGTTTCTCTTTTGGGTGGCGCAGGCGGAGTGAGGGGCGCGGTGGGAGGTCCGTGCAGTTTAGGTAAAGGGGGGATCGGGGGCGTAGAAGTACTCAATTCGCTCTCCTGAGACCCCGCAGGTATACCGTTATTCATATTATTCATCCTTTGGTAGTGTGGCTTCCAAGTGTTGGATGGAGGTGTGTAATTCAGGTGATCATATTCCATTTCTAAAAGTAAAAATATATATTATTATCTAAAATTGTATATACAATAAGTGGTTATTGCTGTGTAGAAGTTTAGTTCCTTTTTTTCTATTGAAATGTCGATTTTTTATATTCTTTCAATTGAACCTAAAATTTTCGAGTTGCTAAAAGTATAATAGACTTCATTATAAATAGTAATGTCTTTAACGCGTGAAATACGTGTTGCCATCGCATCGTGTATGCACCTTTATACAAGTGTGTCTTGTCATAGCATGGTAGTGTGTATTATGTTTATTTTATTAATTTAACGCATTCTGCAATTGTCAATATAAACTATAACTGTACCAAATTTTATGGCCGTCTCATATGTTTAAAGTGTTATTCCACAGTTAGAACTTGCTTCACTTATATGCAATAACATACCATATCCTTCTTTGTGTTTAATTTCATCATAGACATGATCCAGCTTGTTGTCTTCATCAATACAATGGTATAAGTTAGGGTTCGTGAGATCCGCATCTTTATTTTTGAGAGACGACAGAGGATCATAGGCACCTTAAAAGTAAATAAATTAGCTCATTAGAAGTAAAATAAAGATGATTTTACATGTATGTTAGATAATTTACAATATTCTCAAAATAATCTTAAACAGTTCCATCAACACAAATATTAAAATATACTAATATTTACGACAGAACAACTTACTTCCATTAGAACTGGAGGCAGTCATCCTCAGTTTCTCCATAGCTGTGTTGCTAAGTTTACTTCCCGATCCCAAGTTATTAAATATTTGTGTAGCGTTGTTCAACAACGTGGTAGAGTCGTCACCTCGCGTGGCACCTTGGAATGAGTACACTGGATTGTCGAAGTGTTGTTGGTCTGTTTGGATTATACAAAATATATTATTTTCACTTGTAAGGGAGCTAAGGGGAAGACTATAAAAACATTTATTTCAAATATTACGAATTTTGGAATTGCGAATTAAGGATTGTATATCTTTTTAATAATAACATAAAATAATTGTTATACCACCGATTGATAACACCGTTTGGCGCAGTAGCAAGGACGTGTGACTGTAAGCGGGACGTTTGTGGGTTTAAAAAAGATTAAAATTAAAACAAAAAAGTAATAACTCTTTTAAGTTTTATTTTTGAACTTCTTATTTTGCTTAATATCCCGAAACAACTGGATTTCACTTGTAGTATCATCAAATTATACAGTTGGCTCTTGCAATAAATGTTGAAAAGAGATTCGGAAGTATTCAATTTTTATCGCAAATTAAATCTATACAAATCGACGTGTTTCTTCTCAAGAATGCAAATATGTCATGATTGTGAAAATAATCGAAAATTTACAAAAAATATATATAACGAAATCTGCAATAAGCTTCAGGGCGGCCACGACTCGTCGAACTTAATGTATACACTTAACTTAATGTATAGACAATATATTATATCATACCAGGTTGCGAGGCAGGATCGGCGGTGTAATGCACGTGCGCTATCTCCCGCTTGAGACTGCGCACGCGCTTCCTGTAGTACAAGAGGAGTAACGCCGCCACCGTCGCGCATACTATCACCAGCACTACCATAGCCGCTGTTAGACCTGCATTGCCGTTACCTAGCGCGTACAAAATAAATTAAACAAAGATATTATTTTACATTTTGTTAAGTTATATATAAAATATTTGATAAATTGCATTTATTGAGTGACGGAACTTAACCCCACACTTTGCCTCGATACCTTAGCGAAGAAATAGAAATATTAAATATTTCTATTATTTTGGAGTGGGAATCGAACCCACAAACGGTCGCCTTAGATTGAATTGATAAAATCATTCTTAATAATAATCTTTAAGAGGCGGTTTTTTTTAATTTCCCCACAGTGATGCCAACTTAACAATAATCTGTAAGATCAGTTAGTGAGTTGTAGCTCGATAAAATTGTATGATTTAGTCGTCAGAGCGCTTGGGAGCCACTGCCGCTGCGTCACAGCGGTCTCGTTACGAAAAACAAAAAAATAAAAACGACGTACCCCCAGCTTCAACGACGATTGCGTCACTGGCGTGTATGTCGCAGTGGTCACCGATGAACCCGCGGTGGCACACACAGCCGTGTATGGGGTCGCACGCCCAGTTGCCCTGAGAGGGGCAGTTGCACGCCTCCATGCAGTGGTCGCCGTAGTAGCCCTCGGGGCAGACTGTG
>FAPP01013230.1:2857-22354 GCA_001485965.1 Heliconius ismenius | reverse complement strand
GTAAACATAACTTTTTAACTGTTTTCTTACTATTTATACATGTGCAATAAAGAATATATATATATATTTCAAAAGGTGCCAGTAATACCTATTACCTACACCAAGGCTGCAAGTCCCAGGTACTGCTCCGAGTTCCTGAGCATAATACTCGTATGGGTATATCGAATCAATTATCGTTTAGTTATAATTACAAAATTTTAGAAATCTTCAAAGAAGAGTTTCGAATAGATAATCCCTTCAAATATAGGGATGCATGTGAAACTAAAAAAAATGAGCTAAGTATGTATCCGCTAAGTTTAAATATAGATAGAACAGATACAACGTATTTAGGTACAAATCGCTGACTAGCACATGTGAGTGTATCTAGAGATATTTCCAGGAGGTCTGGCCTCCAGTGGTATACATGATTTAATGACAGACACTTCAGTCACTATAGGTACGATATTTAGATTATAATGTTTCTTTTTAATTATAGGTATTTTTTTAGAATGTACTATTACAAAATATAAGTATTTAAGTAGTAATGGAGTAGTAATTCGTCAGCTCTTATACTACATATAAGATAATATTTTTTACATGCCACTGTTTGCATATTGCACGCATGATGTTATTTTAGTGAAAAATATTAATAGATAGGCAGGTGTTCTGAAGTTGGCAGCGCATGCAGCACTGAGATCCACAACTGGACTAATTGTGTACCTAGTAAAAATATTTCATTGTTTATCAATACTACCTCTCCATTGTCTTTAAATTTATAAAGGGAAGAAAAAAATATACCATGAAACTCATATACTTACTTATAGTTTTTTTTACTATAATCCGTAATGAGTCAAATGTGTGTAGAGAAAGTTCCGATTATAAAAATTCGGTCAAGCGCGGTCGAACTCGTCCACTGAGGGTTCCGTAACAATTTGGACGGGCGTAATGCACTTATTTTGTATGAAATCAACTATAAATACACGTTTTTAATTATTGTTTTCTATGAAATACCTGAAGTTTTCACGTTTCACAGTTTTTCCTTTATTTATAATTTTCTTTATTTCTCATTTCGAGCAAAATTTCACGAGATTAGTGTTGCCCACGGGATGTGGTTTTGATTATGCGGCGAATTTCATACAATTAAGCAAAAACTATGAATAACTGCTCTCGAACGCTGAAACGATAGGCCGGCAGGGCCGTGCCCACCCCAAAAATTTTACTAATATATAATCTGCCTAAAAACCAAAGTTTACACGAACATATCTGTCCAAAGGTAAACTTCAAGCCACCCCAGAAAATATATCTAGATACATCAATGGGCACACAACGGTCATAAGCATACAAATATTTATTTTTGTTGTTGTGACTTGTGAGAACGCACCCTTATCACAAATGTTAGAATACAAAAATAAAAATGGCAATAGTGACCAATGGCCATTGTTTGATCTTGCCAAATTTATGAGTCAAACATATTGTTATATTTTTGTCTAATGATGCTGAATTGGGATTATGACTCAAATGCATATATCTATATTAAATAAGAATAGACGTTTCATTACAAATAGAATTCATCATTTTATGACGTTATAGATTATTGCACCTATTTATAACTTATATTTAGGCATCGCTGGGATAAAACCTCTTGCAGTCTTAGTCGCCATAAAATATTTATTTTTCTGCTTGAAAACTTTTAAAAATTTATGCCTTAATTTAATAATTAAGGCTGTGCCTCTATTGAGGCATATTTATTAATACAGAGTATGGACGTTAATGTAGAGCAAGATCTATTTTAATATTATATAGAGATAAAATAATATTAAAAATAAATTATAATTATATATTGGTAAAAACACATAAAATTTCAATGTCTCTACATTTATTTCACTTTCGAGACCATTTACGTTTAACATAACAATATCTTATTATTCCATCTACTGTACCTACTGTAAACACTAATACAATTTATTTTTTTAGCTTAAGGCTTGATGTGTTTCCGGTATAAAGCACAGAAGGAAGAACGTAGTAAGTATTAAAACCCTCCGGTTCCATGAAGACCCTACTGTTTCCCACTTTAAATAAATTCTTGTCATTTCATATTAATTTTATCAGTATCAATATTACAGGAAAAAACCCAATCTAAGGGTAAATCTTCAAAATTATTATGTATATTTCTTTGAACAATACTGTAAAGCTAATCAGTATATGCAAATAAAGTATAAGCAACAAATACGTTAAATAAATAAATAAAAAATGGATAAAACAATCTACAATTATGTTACAGAATACTAAAATGACACAAAGAGTCTTAGCACTTTTCTACCCACTAAATTGTTAGCAGCTGTGTAAAAATTGTAAATAAAAACAATTTTATTGTATATAGGAAATAAATTTAATTCAAATAAAATATGTATCAAATGGAACGCCACATCAAGAATGTTAGGTCGTACAATGTACTGCCTTACAAAGCAAAGAATTAGGTATTTTAAACCTACAGTTGGACAGAATAATGAACGTTATATCTGAATTCTTTTGTAAAGGTTGTATATTTCAACAATACTGAATATATAATTAATGTATATAATGTATCTTAGCATTGAATTTAAATACTTTCCTTTTTATTATTAATACATTAAATAATATTATCGATTACTTATTTATCGATAAAATACAGATATAAAATAGGGCGCTCAAATTAAGAACAATAATATTTCAAATCAAGTTTTTTGGGAACCCCCTGCCTATCATGCTATACACGGGATAAAATTTAAAGCAAAAAAAAAGTTTTTGAAACTGTGGGGGTAGTAGCGAGTGCGAGGGTACGAGGGCGGCGCGGGCGCCCCTCCACTGGGGCCGTGTGCAACTCGCACATAGACTACGGTGGTGCGCTGCCCTCGCGCATCACTCGACCTCCGCGCACCTCAGTCTCGGCACCAACGCCCTGAACTGTATACGCGTCCGGGAGCTCGACTCTCGTAGCGACTCGACGAACAGGTCCGTGATTTGTGAAAGTGACATAATCCTAACAAAACTTAACCTAAGCGCGAGTGATTTTACGATTATTTCTTTATGCGTTCTATTTATAGAGTTGCATTGCCGCTCCAGCGTAACTTTACCTGGACGCCCCAAATTAGGAGCGAGCGCAGCCCACGCGCCGCCCGCCTTATATTCCGCTTCCTTTCGTGAAGTTCCACGGAATTAGGCAAACGTCTTTAAAAGCTTACATATAGATTAGGTACATGTGCGGGTTGAGCAATACGGTGCAAGTTTTTCATGTCAGTGATGCAGGCGACTTGGATTTAAGCCAAAGCGTGCAATAAATGCAGCACTAAATGATTATACATTGATTTATTCTGGCTCTAGAATTTGTGTTACTGTAAATGGAACTTCGAACGTTAATAGGTCTATAAAGCACCATACGATAATATTTTTATTTATATTTTGCTGTTTATATTTAACTACTTGAAAATAGGTATAAAAGGTACAATTTACAAAGGAAAAAAAATAGATTGAAAGGATTTAAAGAACAGAAAAAAAAGGATAGAATTAGAAAATTCTATTCTATACTTAGAATAGAATTGTAATGAATGAAAAATCTTGACTAAAATATTTATAATTTCTTTCCAGGATAAGTTAAGCGAGCACAATGCCTTTCAAACCTGCAGATAACCCTAAGTGTCCGAAATGCGGCAAGTCCGTATACGCGGCTGAAGAACGTGTCGCCGGTGGACTCAAATGGCACAAGATGTGCTTCAAGTGCGGTAAGCTGCTTTAGAATTTAAGAGTGCGAAAAATAAAAATAACGAAGTATAAAAAGATATTGTTATTTTTTAATAATATTTTTATCGCCACCTCATTAAAACGATTACCTACTCTATAAGAGGTTCAGTAAAAAAACCGTAACCGAAATGTTGAAATCAGAATGTGTCAATTTTTTTATTTATTAAGTACCAACCCTCTTATTACATGTTTTACTTTTTTCCTAGGTCTGTGCCAGAAATTGCTGGACTCTACTAACTGCTCAGAACACGAAGGTGAACTTTACTGCAAAGTTTGCCACGCACGCAAGTTCGGACCTAAAGGCTACGGATTTGGCGGTGGTGCTGGTTGTCTTTCCATGGACACCGGTGACCATTTAAAAGGAGAGAACGCGTAAGTACAATATTTATTCGAACTCCCGCCGCCCGCGCCACTGAGGGTCTTTCCTTATCTAAGGTCGCTACGACGACCGGCCTACGGGCCCGTACGTAACAACATTAACCGCGTGTACATAATCTCATATAAGCAGAAAGTGCGCGCTCGGCTGTAAATTATGCGCTGCCCGACACATGCATGACCAGTCTCCGTTTATGTCGCAACAGGAATTGAGCGCGAGCAGCCGTCCAGCAGAGCTAGCGGGACGCCGACACGCATCTCGGCCATCCAGCGGTGCCTCGCGATCGCCACTGTACTTACATTAAATTATTTTAGTTAGGATTATTTATTCGCTATCGCTTAATTTATTTTGTTTATCGGTCTATATATTTATAATTTATAAAAAAATGTAATAAAACAAGTCGACTACCAATTCCGAGTTGTTAAATGGGAGTGTGCTTGAGTTCAATGTAAGTTCAAAGCTTGTCGGCAGCGACTTGCATTGGCTCTTCACATTTCCCCCTAGATCCTTTTCTTCCTGATCAGGGTGATCCGAAAACAACAGAATAACGGTGAGAACCCAGTTAAAAGACTAGTCTAAGCACGGCTTCGTAACGCTCAAGTCGCACCCTAAACGCATGCAAAAATATTGTCATTCTTATTATTCGTAACTTTCTTCGCAACTTATCCAAACTAACCAAACAAAAATTAACGCTTATCATGTACTTAATAAAACCAATGTATGTGATGGGATAAGGAAAGCGCCCTCTGATAAGACTTTTGTAATATGTATAGGCTAATAACGAGCCGGCAAGGTGCGGGCGGTCGGGAGCCCTTACCTTCTCCCATTACGGCGGAGGTGCGCCGCCGGCATCATATGCTTTGCTGTCATCCGTGTGATGTTTTTATAAGAGTGGTTGGAAAGCTTCAGAGCTCAATGGGCTTTTAACAATTCTTATATTGCTCAACCAGCCCTCTCTCACTGGTGGGCAAGTAGTTTCAATTATTCTGTATACATACAGGGGCGTAAGAACCAATGGAGCATGCTTGGAGCCGCGCGTCATAGCAAAAGCACCACCAGGTGAAGGATGTCCACGTTGTGGCGGCTATGTGTACGCTGCTGAACAAATGTTAGCTCGCGGGCGGGTAAGATTCTCAATACAAATGTTTAGATACTTATTTCTAAAGTCCTTTAAAAATTAACAAACATAACATTATCATAATTTCTCGTCTCTACTTTGAAGCTAAAAATCATTAGAAACGTAAAGAAACATTTCGTTATTTCACAGTGCTACTCTTTCTGAACACAAGAGTGCACTCAGCTTTTTAACATAATATAACAACGTCAATTGTACCGTAGGGATATCACAAGCGATGCTTCAAATGTTTTACATGCAACAAGTGTCTTGACTCAACTACGCATTGTGACGGACCTGATAAAGAAATATATTGTCGAGGTATTTCAGCCTATTATATTTAATACCCGATTGCCCTGTTTATTGAGAACAGTTTGGGTTTTAAATACAAGTGTCATTGTGGTAACCGCGTGTACCCACCTGTAGTACCTACCCACCCTCGCATGGTCAGTCCCATACCCTCATTATTCACTGTATGTCCAGGCGTGGCACAGGGAGTGTTTCAAATGCGGCGACTGCCAAAAGCGGCTGGACTCCACCAACTGTTGCGAAGGCTCTGACAAAGATATATACTGCAAAGGTTCGTTCCTCTATCCAATTTGCATCACAGCTAACTTCCCATAAATGTTTATGTTTTAACTATAATTAAATATGTTACGCATTTGCTTTTTGTCATTCTCAGTCTATTTTAAATTATATTATCCTAAAAGTATTTAACAATCAGCATGGATATTTTTATGTTCATATAGGTACTTAATATAAATAAAACTAACATTTTTCGGTTTTAGTTTGCTACGGCAAGAAGTTTGGGCCCAAAGGCTATGGCTACGGCAAAGGAGCCGGAGTTTTGCAAAGTGATCCTTATGCAAATGGGTAAGCTTATTATATCTTTAACAATTATGTTTGGAAATTTACTAGAAATATATTAATTAGACAATTATATAATAAGCACACAATAAATTCAGTATAAAATGTTATCATAAACAGAATATACTTCTCATTATATTTATACTAAAATACAACGTAATCTCTATAAATATTGTGGTTACTGCATGTCAAATATCATCATCTCAGGTTACGGACAGGTTTAGGTTATTTCCATCGGTACACTTTCATAAAAACAGCTTATAATACAAACAAGAGATGGCAAGTAGCCAACGTGAAAATAGAACGCGCTGTCCGTTCTCGAACGAACTAATTTGATACATATAGGTAGGCATGGCTAGTGGCTAGCCACACGCCTTACAACACGTTTAATCTGATGCATATTCCACTCAATTATAACGTTTATTTATAGAGCGCATACGATCTATTCTCGCACACATTGTGCATATACCCTAATTATGCTACTATAATATACGGTAAACGGAATTAATAATATTATAGAACGCATTAAATATACCAACCAAATGTAAATATATAGCCACGCACGTCTATTATACATACAACTTTCAATGCATACTTAAGTATATTAAGATTTTTATGACAATATTTATAATTGTATTTCATATACAGTGACCACGCGCCTAAAACAACGGTGATTGATACAGCTGCAATAAAGGCACCTCCTGGCAAAGGCTGTCCTCGTTGCGGTGGTGTAGTGTATGCAGCTGAGCAAGTCTTGGCTAAAGGCAGGGAATGGCATCGTAAATGCTTCAAATGTCGCGATTGCACTAAAACTTTGGATTCTATTATCGCATGCGATGGACCAGATTCTGATGTTTACTGCAAAACTTGCTATGGAAAGAAATGGGGACCCCACGGTTACGGGTTCGCTTGTGGCTCTGGATTCCTCCAAACTGATGGTTTAACGTAAGTTGTAATATTTGCACCCTTGTGACATATTTTTTCTAATCATAGTAATTTATTTTAATTTAAAATATTTACTTTTTTAGTGAAGACGAAATCTCAGCTAACCGTCCTTTCTACAATCCAGACACCACCTCTATTAAGGCACCTAAAGGACAAGGTTGCCCACGATGTGGTGGTATGGTCTTTGCTGCTGAGCAACAGTTGGCTAAAGGAACTGTAAGTATAGATTTAAAAGTTAGAAATTAGTTTTCTTTATTTTGTAAATTGTGAAGATAATTTATCCTTATTTTCTGTACATGTAGATGTGGCACAAGAAATGCTTTAACTGCGCTGAATGTCATCGTCCACTGGATTCAATGTTAGCATGTGACGGGCCTGACAAGGAGATTCATTGTCGTTCCTGCTATGCAAAGCTATTTGGACCTAGAGGCTTTGGTTATGGCCATGCACCAACACTAGTTTCTACAGATGCTGAGCCAGCTATCACATAGTAAGTTACAAAATAATTAATAATTTTACTTAGGTTTCATATGTATAAGATTATACTAATTGAACACTTACTCTACAGTACAGAACAGATGCCCTTTACTGGACAAAAGGCTGCAAAAGGACAAGGATGTCCTCGATGCGGATTCCCAGTGTATGCTGCAGAACAAATGCATTCAAAGAATGGTACATGGCACAAACGGTGCTTCTCTTGTGCGGATTGCCACAGATCTCTTGTAAGTATAAATGTACTATAATAGATGTTAAGAGCTTAGTTATTTATAAGGTTATTTGAAACAATAGTTATTCAAAAAAAAAATTATTTATTTGCACAATTATATTAGATTGGTTTTTAAAAATCCTCGATCATCATCTTCTTCTTTCATTAGATGCGTGTTTAAGAATTCTTCTACAGAATCAGTATTCCATTTTTCAATTGCTACGGTTTCTCTTACAATACCATCCTTATCAAGGAGTTTAATGATAGGGTCTAGGCCACGTAAATATTTGATTTGTAAATTAGGAAACTTAGCTGGCCTATCACTTTTTACAAAAGCTTGAATTTGTGGATATGCTGGAAATTTACATGTACACACTTCGAGTATAGCTTTCGCATATTTCTTTTCTTTTGGCGTCGACTCATCATTATGACAGCATTCCTTGCAATGTTCCACTAATTGATCTAAGCTAAAGTCTTTCAGTTGATCACATGAAGAACATAACAGATTAGATTTAATGAAGCCCAATGAGGCACAATCTTCTGTCGAAAATTCTGCTGAACTATCTTGAGCGAAATATATTACAAAAATGAACAGCGCTTTTATGATTTTACTAGCCATTATAGATATACGTACAAAAAATTGCTATATCTATTTAACACTATTTTTGAATGTTCAATTGCATTGCAATTAAAATACGAAAAATTTATACGTCAACTTGACAAATGACAACTGGTACTGAATCACTGATTCACTGTTCCGATAATCGACGTGCATTATTCATTTTTCTCACAGATAACTTAAAATAGATATCGATTCAACCCGCAATCGTGTGTACTTGCTGACTAGAAAAACTAAAAAAGAAACTTGCCTAAATGCAAAATTATTCTTGAGTCTATTATTAAGGATAATTAAATTTACTATTTATTTTTATTTCAGGATTCCACTAATTTGAACGATGGCCCTAACGGTGAAATTTACTGCCGTGGTTGTTACGGAAGAAACTTCGGACCCAAAGGTGTTGGATACGGATTGGGTGCAGGCACATTGACTATGGCCTAATAAACTATGAAGCAGGGCTTTATAGTAATAAAGAATGTGTGGAGCGAGAAAGGAATCTATTCTATTGCATAATGATACATTCTGTTCATCATACCATGAATTAAACTGGTTTTAATCTTGGTTGATATTACCAAATAAGACTCATAAATATAAAAGATTTCAATGTATGATAAGAAAGATATTTTATGATAGGAAAATATAAATTAAGGTTACATTCCTTTCATATGTACAAACTGTGATGAATGTGTTTGGGCCCTTAGTTTATAAATTCATCATAAAATATTGTAATGTATGTAAGTTGCATAGAATTTATCATTAATTAGTAAGTATGTAAGATAAATACTTTTTAAAAAAATAAAGAAAATAATAAAAAAATGAACATCTTTTAAAAATGGCATTGTGATTATATCCTCAAAATATCATTTTTAGATATGAGGGCAAACTATCCTGTAAACGCGGCAAAGATTGTAAAATGCAATCGTTTCGACCGACCAGATCTTGAATTTAAGGTCTGAAGCTATTATATACACCTATTATTTTACACCAAAGATTTATTGTTTATACTTTTGTCACTTTATTAACTTAAAAGCAATAAGCTATGTCACATAATAATAACACAAGATGCTTTGACGCTTTTGCAACATAACACAAGTTAAATATAAAATGTACAATATTTTAAATAAGACAGCTTATAGCATATGTAATATTTCGTTATTATATTACTTTTATTAAATAAAAATTGAATAAAATGCTTTTTATTTTTACATAAACATTAATTGTCCTACTCAAACAAGAATAAATTAATTATCACCTAAATTGTGTGTAGTCGCAATCAAATACTTCATTATTAGTGACTGCAGCATGGAAATATCTATACAGTATTATACTATTATCGTAATTTTAGGAACCAAGAAATCACAATATATCAAAATTTAATAAAACTCAATATTAAAAAAAATATGTTTAATTGGGCAATCTGTATAAATGGATATGTAAAACTAAATAACCATAACAAGATCAAGACTGATTAGTACTAAAATTATGTTAAAAGATAAACAAAAATATTAATAATTAAAACTTATTAGACAGGTACATATGAATTAGAAGTAAATTTTACCAGATCAAGTTTTTTTAATCTTCACACCGTATCTCGCATATAGCAAGGTAGGCAGAGAATCTAGTAAGTAGTCTAGTACTAGTAGTAGTAAGATACTCCATTTCTCATTTCCCGCCCAATTTTCCAAACATTGTGTTGTTGCTATACAACACAAGCACTGTGTTGTTGCCATAGAGAGAATTGAAAATAATTAATTTCCCCGAGCGGATATCAAACCTGAAATCGCTGCGTTCACAGTCGAACACTGAGTCGCTGTGCTACGACGGCTTAGTTTTTCATACATAAAAATACCAACATTTAAACTGACACACACACGACAATTAAAACATAACAGATATCTATCTCTCTCAAGTTTAATAAAATTACATTTAATATACTTGGCTCATAACCTGTTCGACATGGTGGCACAGCATGGGACTGTAAACACGACGTTGTGGGTCCAATTTTTATTCTGGGGAATTATGTTAAACTTTTTTTTGTAAATGTAACTATTTGATTTTATATTTCTACATTATAACACTTATTTTCTAAATGCATTCCGTGCCTTATTATAAATGATAATAGGTACAATAAAAACTTTATGGCTAACACTATTTAATAAAAAATTAAAACTGAGTACTTGAGATTTTTTTTAATAACTCAAGTGGTATCATGATTAAATATGAATTTGCTTTATGAGTCAAACAAAGTAAATTGTTAAAAATTAATAAAATTATAAATCAACATTTTTTTGGTTTTGGGATGGAGTTTAATAATGTCTGAAGTAAACACCTTAATTATATTAAAGCATTCATAAAATACTAAAAAAATATGATAACATCTAAATGGTATTAAAAATTACTGCTAGAATTGTTTTAAAATAGGCGGATTTGTTTTGAAAGATCTAAGACCAATCTGTATAGAAAAGAATGCAGAAAAAAAACTAGTATAAAATAAAAGATAAACAAAATGGCAATAATATATCACATTACTTTTAAATGAAACCGGCTCTATCTTAAATCTAATTGTTAATACCAAAATTATTAATACCCGAAAAAGATTCAATTTTACTCTAATTATTATTAAGTAATTACATTACTCCCTTACTTATTAGAAATACTATTTTTTCTTCACAACAAGCCTAGGGCCTTTTGTTTTCTTATCATTTGAAGTACTCGGTTCCTCAAATCCATATTTGGCCTTAAGTCTTTCCTTAATAAATAGACCTCTTATAAGTTTCCTCCAGTTGCCATAAACGCGAGCCTCGGTTTTTTCGATCTCCTTACGTTCCTGTTCTTCTTGGTCCTAAAAAATGAATGTTTGTTATTAAATACTGTCCTAAATACTGAAAAAATACTATTTAAATTGTGTGCGAATGTAAATGCGACTTAATATTTTTAATATTTGTACGCTATTTAATATTTACTTACGTAGGCGTGCCGTACAGTGGGGTCCGGAAGTGCTTTAATTGTGTGTTATAACAATTACAAAGACATGTAATCTTCAATAAGTTTATATCTTTGATATATCTATATTTTAATATCACGAAAAAATATTGATATTAAATATTTAATTTCCTCGAGTTCCACTATAAGATACATATCAATAATTTTCCTATTGAATTCTTTGAAAATTAAACAATTACATACGAACCTTAAGCCATGCTTCAGTAATAACTTGTTCAAACTCCTGGCAAACCACGAAACCGTCGTACACAGGGTGGGACCAGCCGCCATTGAACTCGAATCCTGTCATGGCAGGCGCGCAGTCTATGTTTAGCTTTTTGGCTACTCTATTTAAGCCTGGTACTGAAATAAAAAAAAGGTAAAAAGAAATTTCAACATTGTAACTGATAATAATATCAGTTGACTTTTTATAATATTAAAGAATTAAATCAGCTTTACACTGTATCCCGCACACAGGAGGGTAGGCAGAGGGAAAACCTAGTGTTAAAACACTGATCCCTACTTTCTGGAGGCATTACGTGTTGAGTGGCGCAACTCAAAGCCGCCCTTTGCCCTCGACACCAAAGCGAAGAAATATAAATTTAAATATATAATTCATTTCCTCGAGTGGAGATAGAATCCACAACCAATCGGTTTACACCCACACTTTGTGCTCCTGCCCCACAACTGGCCTCTGGCCTGGTTTAAATTATTATATATTCTTTATTATATATAATAAAAATACACAAAAAAATTAAAGATCTAAAAAAAGATTACATTTACTATAAATGTGAAGTTTAATACAAAATGTTCATTTACTTACATTTAATATGTACTGTGCCTTTAGGCAACATGCAATCTTTGAATAATTCAACATTTCCATATGGGTTCCTTGGAACTACTCCATTCTCAGCTATGGGTGGTTCATAATCTTGCACTTGCCATGGGCCAAATATTTCGAGTGGTTTATCTGTTATTAATTTGTTTGATAGCTGCAAATATTCAATTCAATTATTATTATTATTCGGTTTAAACAATATAATATATAATTATGTAAAATAATTTGATTCTTAATTTTTTTTCCTAGCTAATATTAAAAACGGCTGTAGCATTTTTTTTCATTTTCGCATTTGATTCAGCAGAACCGATTTATATGCAGTTCTCACTATTATATTTTCGTAAATGTTTAGTGTTTGTTTTATTTCAATCAATTCGTAAATAGAAAGTTTTATTATTAATTTTCTTTCCCATGCAAAAAAAGCTACGGGCATAGGATGCATAAATAAGAAACTAAAACCATTCTGGTGCAGTGGTGAAGAAGTGGTGGTGCCCTTTGAAACTATGGTTATGGGTTCAATATCCACCTGGAATTAATTAATATATTATTTTTAAGGCAAAACGCAATATTGGCTTCCACCACTTAGCACTCAATAGAGCGGAAAGTAAAGTGTCGAGATTAGGTTCTGATAAAAATACACCACCCACCTTATCCCACTTAGGCCTAGCTTTCACAACGTTATACGGCTGCTCACCAAGTCTAACAACCTTCGCCTCCTTGAGCCACGTGTCGCGCGACCGGCACACGTGCACGCAGTCGCGCGCGTACACCGCCTCGCCCCGCACGAAACCGAGCGTGGCCGCATCCGGTGGGTATAGCGCTTCGAATTTGAGGAGGTGACGTTTGAGAGCGTAGAGTGGATGGTTTTTGTATCTGTAAGAGGTAATGCTAATTATAAAGAGAAAAATATAATTAAAAAATTATGTTTAGTTCATAAAACAACAAAATTGATTTTAGAATTCAATTGAGTTTACAAAAATGTAAGATATAACATCATATGTGTAAATAAAGTCCCAGTAGATAAACACTGACTTCGTTAAAAATAAAACAAAAACTGTCATACTTCTTATTTTATAATTTTCCAGTGTCTGACGAATTGTCAAGACATTGTGAGTTGAGTAGCAGATCTCAACGATGCGCTTTGTCATATTATCAAAGTGAGGAAAATAAAAATAAATTAAATAATTCTTTGCCCCTAGTCAAAACCAAAACCCACAATGTCGTCTTTAACAGCCTTAATGTATATGTTATTCTATGTTATATAAACAGTTTGTACATACTCTGCGATACTTTTCGGCAGAGGTGCCTCTAGCTGCATTGTGTCCAATCTCTCATCTTCCTCTCTATCCTTTGCTGTTTTTGGTCCGAGCCAGCCCTTTATAGCTTGTTCCCACCATACTGTGTCAACTCTTTGCTTCCTCGTTACAGTGTTCCAGTGAGGAACATATCTACGTGTTAGGTCTTTTAAATAATTATTGTTGTCCCATCCGATAACATAGTTTACCGGATGTGTGGAATGGTTCTGAAAATAATATAATTTTATTGTATGAAAAGTTGTTGAGGTTTATTTTATATAGCAGTGTGAAAGCAAAAGTGTTGTAAGACAATGATAAGTCATTGTCGTAAGTGCTGCAATACAAACATAATAGGTTGTTGTTTGGTTGTTGAAGGGTTTGATTATTTTTTTTATCGTTAAGAATCAAAGGTTCAATATAAATATCAATTATTGATCTTTAATGAGCTAGAAGTCTTTTAACAGTCTAAGTAGTCATTTTTAGATCTTAAGTGCTAACTTCAACATGTTGTTAGTAGATTTTTTCCTTTTACTCTTTTTTTTCATTTCCAATAAAAAAATGGTGTTTTAGTCCATAAATAACAATACAATAGTATGTAATATTTAATTTTAGTACTTACATATATTTCTTTGACACAATGTACTTTCCCCTTAATAACATCAACTGCAACCCACTGTTCCAGTTCTTCCACAAACACTTCACACCAAACATCAATTTTATTGAATGGTAATTCGTCATCCGTCGATAGCACTCGGCGATCAATTTTCTTAGCAGTTTTGAGTTTAGGACTAATTTGAACTGGTTTAAAATCATCATCACTATTTGAATGGTTGCGTTTTGGCGACTCAACTGGCAAAAAGTCACTGTCCTCATCTGACTCTTGTTTAATTTTTCCTAATAAAAATATAAAACATTTGTTTATTGTTATATGGTTTTGATAGTACCCACAACTAATGTCATTTTTATAATAAAAGTAACATTAAAGTAGGGTAAGTTGATATAATGCTCTTGTTATTAAATCAATGTAATAAAAGTGATTGAGAATTAAAATAACGTGTTTAAATATAATATTTATTTTGACGCTGAATCCCGCTCAATGAGCACTTGGAAACCCAGTGTTAAGACACTCTATTCCCAATTAAGACAATACTGTTCCTAATTGGCGCCATTCAACGCAGTGCTTTGCCTAGTTACCAAAACGAGGAAATAAAAACATCAAATATTTTGTTCCCCCTGAGTAGGAAATGAACCTACAAGCAAACCTGCATTGTGATAAAAAAAAATATTTCTATATTTTAACTTTAAAGCTCAGACTATATTTCTCATATGCCTACCCTGTTATGTGCGGAGTACAGCCTCAAGCTAAAAAAATATGTAAATATCTTTGTTGTATTTATGTGAATTACCTTTAACAATTCCCTTTTTTGCTTCGTCTTTTGCCTCTTTAACTCTTTCTTTAATAATATTTACAAGGTCATTAGTTACATCGTTTTTGGATGTATTTTTTTGTTTTGCAAGGTCTCTGTGGCTTACACGATTTACATTTTCTGATTTATTATCAACTTTCCCTTTTGTAGATCTTGTAGTTTTTTTAATCTGCTCTTTACTTTCACTGAAGTATTTACTTTTATTTTCGGGATTGTTTTGGGCGCTCCGTGTTCGTGGTTTTTTTACTCCATCACAACTTTTGTTAGTTGATGCCTTAGGTTCAAATGTGCGTGAACGTTTTCTGCCATGTAAAGTTTGTTGATTTGTTTCACGTAAAGATGGGTCGGCATCAAAATACTTGCTTGATATACTATTGTCATCATTATGAAAAGACACAACTATCTTTGGTGGATTACTGGTTTTTTTTCCACTCTTTCCTTTTACAATACCAGTATTTGCTGGAGGTGCAAGAGTTTCAAGTGATTTTTTCTCTGTATCTTTACTTCTAGTCTTTCGAGGACTCTTAACATCTTTTGAATTTTTATCATCAATTTTTAACTCATCACTGTTATTAACAGTTTCTTTTAGGTTTTCTTGAGGTTTGAGTGATAAAGATTTTCGCGAACTTTTCGCGGTTTTCTTACTTAATCCACTTATCTTTTTAGAATCTACTTGCTTATTCTCTACGGCCGATTCAACTTTTGCACTGGCTATTTCCTGGTTAATCGCTGCTTTCGTTCTAGGCCGTTTGGGTGGCGACACACTTTCTTCTTCAGGGTTATCATCTGTATTCAAATGTTTCCCAGCACTACTTGCAGCAATTTTTTTTTGTCGCCGAGTCTTTACCGTGGAGTTGTCGTCACTACCATCTATTTGCATTATATTATCACTTTCACATGAGCTATCATAATTCCCATCAAGCTGCTCAATTTTTTCTTTCTTAACTTTACCAGATTTTTGAGGAGCACTTTTTTTAACTTTCCCTTTAACTTCCTTTTCACTCACTTTTGTATCTTTTTCTTTAGTAGACAATGAACAAAGTTCAGAAGAAGGTGGTTTTATTGGCAGTGTGACAAAATTAAACATAGCCCGTGATTGCAATCCAAGACTTCTTAACATAGATACAAACACAAAAACAATATACTTTTTGGTTGTGAATATTCTACTTTTTATTTGTTGGAGCAGAAGTTCTTTTAATGGAGGTGCTTTAGGTTTGAACTTGTTTTCATTTTTATCTTGTTTAAGTGTGACTTTATCCTTGTACCAATTGGTTATTTGTTCAATATATTTTATATCCACTCTTTCACCTGGATAGCATTCTTTAGATGGAACTAGAGATAATGATGCTGCTAATATATCTTGGTCATTCAGGATGTGACTGACAAAATTGCCATGTCCAAGCCAACATAAAACATGTACTTTATGCATGTAAATTTGATACTCTTTCTTGACTCTGTTCATTTTTCTTTTCATCATCATTTCAATATCTAGTTTCTTAGTTTTTCTACAAATCCCTTCAGGTACTCCTACAATGAGTTGTAGCCCTTGCTGTGGTATTCCTATAACATCTGCAAACAAATATTTATAAATGAAATATACAATTTTAAATGCTTATAAGCAGTTGTGGTGAATGAGTACAATTTCTGATTGTATCTGCAAGGGTTGTGGACTAGAAAATTGGGCGGAAAGTATGTAACAAAGTATTTTAGTACTAAATTTCCTCCTAACTTGCTATTTGTAGTATACAGTTATAAGCTAATAAAAGATATGATAAAAGATTTTTTCTTGTGTAAAAATGTCTAAATGATTTTTATGTAAAAATGGTATAAACAAACATTTCAATATGACTATGTATTTTTGTCAAGAAAAGAAGAATTTTAAACTTTTAATTATATCTTTTCAACATAAACAACATTTACTTTTAAAATCAACTCAATATTCTTATAAAAACATGAACATACTTAACTGTTGTACATCTAGTAGTTAACTGTTGTAAGGCTAAATTGTGGGATCAATTTTAACTTGGGGAAATGAATTATTTTCATTTCCTTGCTCTCGTTGAAAGTCAAATTGTAGTATAGAGTCTGCCACTCAATGCATAATAGTATAAATAAAATAAATCGTCAATAAAGAAGTACAAAAATATATATTTATTAAATTTGTAAGAATATGCACTTTTTAATTGTCTTGTTGCAACTTAGCTATTGATAACCAACCTTTAACTTCTTCCCAATCTTCCATTTCTGAATCACTGTCCTCATTTCTGGCTTTTTTTTTTGGCTTTGTAAAAAGTTTTGCAGGCTTTTCACCTTCTCCAAGAGCAAGTAGGTCATTTACTTCAAATTCCTTCATATTATCATTTTTCAGATTATAATTTTGTATAGATTGTTTTGTTTCTTCTATTTTATTTTTATGCTGTTCTAGTTCCATAAATGTTTTTTTAGCAATTTCTTCACTATTATCCTGGACATTTTCTGACCATACCTGGAAATTGTATTTAAAATAATGAATAAAAATAATTTAAAAGCAAAATTACAGAAAAGTGGCAAATTATTATTTACATCTTTATATTCAAATCTTGTTTCTGGTTCATTTTCAGAATTAAAAGTTTCAACATTTAAACTACATGTTTGCTTATTTTTCTTGGTGACTCTAGGTGAATCATCATCACTACTATCTGTAATCAACATACATAAATATTAATATAAATAAAAGAAAAGAAACTAAAAGAGGAAAATAAGAGCTAAGTAACTTTTAATATCTTCTTTCAGCTTTTCATGTCCTACAAATTCTATTCACACATCCTACAAATCACAGTGTAGATAGAAAGATATTCTGTTCTGCATCTTATGGCATGAAGGAGATATAGTGTTGAGTGGTGGAAGTGGAATTCAACTATATGTTATCGGAGTAAGGTTATGAACATAACTGACTCTCTCAAGTGGGGATTGAGTCCACAAACATTGTATTTAAGGACTAGCACTATGTCACAAGGCTTCAATTTGAGAAAATAATATTCTATATGTATAACTCAAATGATTTATCTATTTTACTTGTAAAAATGTATTATTGAATATTTCTAAGTACTTTAATAGGATATTATTTAAATTATATGTAGGGATATAAAAGTATTCGTCATTAATGGTATTCATATAATTACACTTTATCAAACATCCATCAAATAACAAGAATGAATTGTAAAACACTTAGAAGAGCTTAACACTGTCTGCATGTAGGCAATTGACTTACCACTTTCGGAAAGATTAAGAACCGGGGGTAACAGTTTATCAGCATCGGACATATCCTTAACCGAAAATAAAGGGATGTTTTCTTTAATTTCAAAATCTTGTTTACTTATTTTGTTGATAAATGATTTTGTGAACTTTGTTTTGTTTTTTTTTACATTGTGTCGCTTTGATTTAGGTTGTTTTGTTTGGAAATCATCTTCAGACGATTGATGATACTCTTCTTCATCTTCGTCAGAACTCTCGTTATCGGTAATGACCGCATCCGAACCAGAATCGCTAAAATCGTGGCCTTCGTTTTCACTACTTTCATCGTCTTTATACACAGTTTTTATAACTTTTTTTCGTGTATTTGGCATTGTGATATCAATTGAAATAAAAATTTACCCGAAATTGTTATGAAATCTATAATCAGCATCAAGATTTAACATGTCTATCGCATGCCGCAAAAATCATGCTTATTTTTTTACTGTTTTCAAATTATTCAAATCTCTAAATGTCAATGTCAACTTCAAAATTTTAAAGAGTTGCCAGTATTTAAAATGTTTAAAAATTATACGTGGCTATAACATACTATGTATTTGACGTGTTAATATTATCGTATGACTGCTTTAAAACGCAACGCCGTTAGCCATTGTTGTGTCTAAACTCACAACACAGTGACATCTGTTTTTTTTTTACTTATTTTTATATGAACATCATAAAGTTTGTACGGTGTTTTAAGTATATTAGGGCTGTAAGACCAAAAATTAAAAATAATTTAAACCTGAGTGCGCATCAAATCCATATTCATTTTGTCAATGCTATTTACTGTGTTTTCATGCAATCAATGCGTTTTCGTAATTCTAACACAGTACGACAATAACAGTTGCTCCATAGATCCATACTTACTCTTGTATCTTCATCTCCTCCTTCTTTTACTTTACTTCTACTCATAGACCATACTTGACTGACTTGACTTGTTTAAAAAAATCATGATATAATTTATTTCTCTACGTAGCAGTGAGCAGGTTAGATTAAATTTGTAGTAAGAATTAAGAATGCTTTTCACATAATTGGGAGAAAAATAAAATCCAAAGAGCGACTAGAGAGAGAGAGCGACTATTTTTATTCTAACTTTCCGTCTTCATTCTGCGTTTCGTAATTTGTAACATAATTACTTTTTTAAATATACCTAATAATCATTATATACACATTACATTGTGTAGAACTAAACTGAATTAAATAGAAATTAAATAGTAATGCTACTAATTAGTGCTGCTACTACAAAGCAATTAATAAAATAAAACGATATTATTAAAATAAACATCAAATATTCTATACTTA
>FAPP01013220.1:3182-15370 GCA_001485965.1 Heliconius ismenius | reverse complement strand
AAGTGTTTTTTATACAGTATGTACTTATAGTTTTTTAAAAAGCGTATAAAAAATTGGACATAGCGGGAATGAATCCGTGTCTTTTAGAAATGGTTCAAGAAATCAAGAGCTCTTGATTTAAAAAAGTATTTTTCTCAAAAAGTATTTTTCTTTTCTCATTGGAAAATGGAATACCTCTTTAAAAATGTTTAAAATAGCTTTTTATTTTCATGCATGTTATGTATACGCAGGGAAAACTATTTTATGATTTTCAGTCGGATCATTTCATAAAGCATGGTTTAAAAGATTAGATAAGATTTTCTTTTATATAAATATTCACACGAAATTATATCACAGCCCAGATAGGTAAGTTGCCAAATTACGATATTGTACGGAGAAAAATGTCACAAATTAAATGAATTACTAATGGAAACAATAAATTGTATATACACTCATTACAAGGGATAAAAAGGATTTTATAAAACTTTATATACATCTATTTCAATTCTAGGCCATCATGGTGCATCGGCAGCGTCTGTCTATAAATACGACGATTGTGGGTTTTATTTTCTCATGGGAAAGTGACCTACTTAGATTGTCTCGCTGGGATAACAAGACAAAGTGCGGATATGAGTTCCATCATTCAACAAGTAATGTCTCGAAAATTAGGCAGAGTGTGCTTGTGGACGGTGGATCTTCAGACTAGGTTTTCTCTGCCTATACTGCTATATGCGAGACAAAGTTAAGCTGTAAAAAATAATTATATTTTCACCAACCTCACATAATTATGCATAAAAAATCGCAATTATCTATTCAAAATAATATAAAAAGCTGTAACCCTCAAATGAATGGTATCTCATTTCGTATTCAGACTCGAGTAACGGTCCGTCTGCCCCTGTGTGATTTATGAACTGTTTTTTGTTGATTTTCCATAATTTTTCACACTGCCAAGAACCTTCGATCTGTTTGCCAAGTACTGTGTATGAAAGAGCATATTGATAAAAATAACTTAATTAAATCAAATTTTGGCCAAGTTTATACAGTGTTCAGCTTTTAGGATGGTTTGTTAAAGAAATATGTTCAGTTATATCATTATTTATTTTTAGCCAAAAAAATAAGTATAACTTTTTACATACATAAAGATTGTGTTTCGTACAATTCCATTTAAGATTTTTTTTATTTTTAGAATTGATATTTAAATTAATTTTCATTTTCTTGATCTGATAAACTAAAATGCGGCGTTAGCTTTTACAATTTTACACATATTATACTTAGGCCGAAAATAAAAACTTAAAGTAGTTTCTTTCTGCTTACTCATTGTGATGCAGAATAATAATAAGAAGTGGGGAACTGTTTGCTTGTCCTGCTATGTACGGGAAGCTAATATTAAAAATAATAAAATATTTCAAAAATATAACAATAGTTCGAAATAAGTATTACAATCGTCATTAAGTGACTTCAAACGGCCGTCATTGTCGTCGAAAAGAATAAAACACCGTGTTTAAAGGCTAATTGAGCCGCAGTGCCATTCTGATCCCAGTTAACCATTAGTGTAAACGCACTCAATGTTAAATGTCTCAATTTAATGTTAGACCCGTGTCTCCCTTCCCTTTACGACCCGATGGCACTTTGAAGGGTTAATTCGTTGGAAAGTATCACCTTGTGATCATTTGATTTTGTAAATATTTGTTTTGTTTTTCTTTATTACAACTAGGTCTTTCTTAAATTTATATATTTTAATATTAAAATTAAACATAGCAAAACATAGATTTTCTTTGTAACTGATATTTTTCACTTATTTTCTACTTTGTCATCCAAGGCACTTTAGCGCAGTGGGTCATCGTATGGCAGTAAACGCGACTACTGTGGTTTCGAAAAACAGGGAAATGTAAATAATCAGACTATATGGTAAGCAGAGGTAAGGTAGGTAGAATTGGGACGCATAATTTGTAAAGTGTCGCCCAATTTTAGAAACATTGTGTATTGAGTGGTGGAAGCCGACGCGTTTTGTCGAAGGATATCGAACTCACAACTGTTGTATTTACAAGTACATGCCTGTTCCACGACTCTCTGCGCCACGCCACGGAGCCAAGTGTCATACTACAATGAAATACTACTGCGCCATATCTTAATTATTACAAAACCCTTCATTGTGAAGCCGAAACATTTGACTGACTATCTCAAACATAACGCAAATAAATCGCCTGCTGTCCTTCACTAATTAAAGGAAATGGCCTAGAAACAAGATTGTGATATTGTTCTCCTAAATCTAAATCCGTCTCGCTCTTATCTGTGGAAGTTTAGGTTTATCCATCCCTTTCACCCTAAACGCTGGTTAGACTTCACTCATTATGCTAAATATCTTCCCCCGAAGTGGAAAGATTTTAGATAACTGTCTTTCTGTGGTATTTTTTTCATCTTTTTTCACCCTGGACTTGACACTTTGTATATGGAAACGGATTAAGATAACAATTCGTGTAATTGCTTTGGGATTTTTCTTATTTCAGGTTTCTGGTTTTCTTTTAATGTAGCGAAGTTTAGCTTGTGTTCACATTTTACAGAAGTTGCATGCAAACGATGCTATCGTTTTAAGATATTAAGTCAAATTTTAATATTGTTATTGTTAGTATTGAATTGTCTTTTAGCTAGTCTCGTAGAGTTAGAATTAATAGATTATTATTAATGTAGGGGAAATTCCTTTAAATAACAAAAAAATATATAGGACAAACTAAAATCATTCTCCCACTTCTTCCCTAAGGTTATAATTACGACATAGGAAAGACTAAGTACTTTGTGACATTTGCAACTTGTGAGTGTGTAAAAATATTTTAAGATTAAGTAAAATCAGAAATTGTCATCAACTGACTGTAATCGTGGTGATTGTAGGTCAAACATTTGACTATAAAATGTGTGGTCCAAAAAAAAGCCTTATATTATAAACCACGAAGTTAAAAAAAGTTAGGTACTTAATACCTAACCAAGAAAGTACAACAATGTAATCAATTACAGAAATCAAATACCTATGTAAACCATAAAATAGCAGATTCGTTCCCAGCCGTGTTGGAAAAAGACGATTTTTTTTGATAAATGGCCCGAGATTGCTTTTAAACAAAAACTACCTTATTTCATTATGACACCGTTCCATTAGAAGATACGCAAATTCTATTAAAATTGCAGCTACAAAAGCGCTTGAAGCGTTTTGAAATTATTACTTTGGAGCCCGCAAGTTTATTTCCGTCGAAAATAAAAAAAAATAATTTAGTTTTTTCAGTAAAATCGAAAAATTCGGTTTTATCGGCTTGGAATCGAAAAATTCGGTATTACAGTATAAAATGTTTCTTTAAATATTCAGCAAAAAGCGCTTTATTGTATTTCTAGCGCGAGTGAACAGTTTGAAAGGGTGTACGGTTTTAAATTTAAATTTATGTTTTGTTAGATCTGATCGCGCTTAGCGAACGCCATTTGGAACGAAGCAATTTTTTTGTTATATGATTTATTCGAGCAAAGATTTTAATTAATCAACTTATTTTTCCGATTCATTATTTGTTTGTATTACGTTGAATATTGTAGTTTTTAGTGCGGTAAAGCTGTACCAATTTTTACTGTACTTTCACTGAAAGATAGAGGCGGTTATGGAATAAAATATAGGCTACCTTATAGTTGTCGTGTCGTGTTAGTCGTAGTTTGTTGTACCTACTTACCGTCTGCCTGCCTAGCTAGATATAAGATACTTCTGCTACCCTAATTAAATAAAATCCCAAATCATTTAAATTATTATTTCTTCAGTGTATAATATTATAGATAACTATAGGAAGAATTAACCAATTATTTTAGTAATTACCCATATTTTCTAGATACACTTGCATACTATTAATAAATATTCGTACAGTTTGAGCAGGCGAAGTCTGGGGCCACTAGTACGTAATAAATCATAATTATAATGTCATTTTTGGCTTGAAATCGAACCAACGATCCCTACACTTAATGTCAATTTAATTTTTTTTATTTCAATGATTGTTCTTAACAGTTGTTTTAACCATAAAATACCTATAATGCAATCATAGAATCATGTATTGAAATCGATATTTAATTCAATATCGGTTTTGCTATTTGTTTGGTATGTTGGGGTTGGTAGAGCGCTATAGTTATATCGCATTGTAGTAGTAATTGAATTTAAAAATGTATTGGTAGCTTTGGTTTTTTTATTAAATTATGTATGTGGGATCATTTTATATACCGATACCGAGGCCGTCGTGGTGTAGTAAAACAACATATAACTATGAAAGCCATGGTGGTGGATTCAATTCCCACTGGTAGGTATGTTTTAATTTTTTTCGTTTCTTCGTCCTGGTAAACAAAGCTACCGTTCATGCTGTCCGAAAAGAATGTCAGTCGTGACTTACGGGCACGTGGCAGGTAGTGGATTCGATTCCCTCTCGAGAAAATGTAATATTTAATATTTTCTTGTTTATGCTACCTGTTGACAAGCAATATTCTTTTAGGAATAGGTATTTCTATATAGAAAGTCTTCTCGTTCACCTTGTGTTTCATACTCGTAAATATTAAGAGGCGGAATTCAATCACACCCTGAGAGACACCAGAACTCACAGTCCGCAAGGTCTAAGCTGAACTTTGCATTAGTATGAGCGTTCTTATATCTACCTCTGTACCTTTATAGTCACTCACACAAATGCAAAGTTTAGTTTAAGCCTCGCGAACAGTACAACCATTGCTTACATAAATTGCGTTTCAACATGAACTGCGTTTTAAAGGTAGCAGTTTTAAAATATTTATTTTAAATTTCACGCTATGTCCAGAATACCTATATTAGAGTAGGCAAAACTCGACAAAGCATTTTGTCTTCGAGAACAGAGAATTTTAGTTTCTATATATTTTTAAATTTAGGAGCACTTTTGATTAAAAATAAATAAAATCAAGGCAAATTATTAATTTAGTAGTAATTTATTAAATTCATAATACATATTAATATAAGTTGATAAAACGGATCAAACTAAGATCGTCACGTGGGTAAGGACATGTGGATCTCACCGTCTTAAGCAAATCTGCACTTTAGTTATAAATGTACAGGTTGTTCTATTTGAGTAAATGATTATTATTTTTGGTTTATAACAAATATAACACCCATTCCATTTCCTATTTTAAGTGTATTTTGTAGACATAGTAACAAGTAAAGTCACAACTAATAATAAAAAACTAAGTAATGATTTTTATGTTATCTTAAAGCATTTGTAATATTTTTGAAGAAAACAGAAATAGGAAAGTATTTTGTACCACATTTACAATCTAGAAACTTTGATTTTCAATTATTAATTTGTTCATCATTAAATGAAATTATTAATTTGTTCATCATTAATCATTCGTCTGTTCTGTTAGATAAAGCACAGCCTAGAATTTCGCTACTTAACACGCGTGACTGAAAATTTTAAACGGATATTGGGGAACGGCACTCCGTCTAGGTTCTTTCTATCCCAGTTATATAAAAAGGGTGACGTTGCTTTTTTTAAAGACGATATTTTGAAATGTCTCTCTTTAAAATGTTATTTACCTTTTCCTTGTTTAGACAATACACCCTGTATACACCTACATACATATGCGATTATGATCTATGCAGAATTTAATTCAATCTGGGATTACGGAGCATGAGGGCGTGCTTGAATATACATAAGACTTATTACTATCTACATACTATAAGATGGTTATATAAAATAACTTATTATTATATAATATTGACATTTGAACAACATCGATGAAGATAGTGTATTTAGCATGAAATAGAGTTTTTTCTACCTTTGATTCATGGAGAAACAAAGAATTGTTATTTAAACTTATATATATGTGTGTGTAATATACATTTTTCTTTTTTAGCTTCATACTTTATTCTCCATATAGTGGGGTAGTGTTAAGACACTCAGTTTCTAGCACCACCCAATTTTCGAGATTTTGCTTGTTGAGTAGTTGAACTCAATGACGTCTTTTGTCTACAAGAGCCAGGAAATGAATATAAATAATATCATTCCCCTGGGTGGGTATTGAAGCCACAAGAGAGAGTCAGACAATCAGACGTGAATCCACGACATTGGCTTTTATCTTATATAACTACAGTAAACAATAAATTTAGCTACAGTAAAAAATACATAAATTTTAAAATATATAAAATCTAATTAAAAAGTAATAAATTTGGACATTCGCAATAAATCCGGGAAATCCGCGCTCTCGGCACTCTGACGTCCAGCACTATCTGTTCCCACCACCCGCAACCTTCCACGCTTCGAGTCGAATACGTCCACTACTTTGTACTGATCGCAGACAAATATATTTGTTTTATAATTAAAAATATATATTTGCTCACTTTGGAAAGGAAAAGTGTGGTGTATACCTTCTACTTAAGAATGTGTCTATGTTCCGAAAGTTCAGTGAACGTAGTGCCCTAGTACTAGGTTATCTCTGAGGGAAACTCATGAAGCAACAAAATCCTATTTTAAAGAATATGCGAAGAAAAAATACAGGTTTCAAGTTGTGTTGACATTTTAATAATAAGGCTCTCAGGAAGGTATGCTAATATTTTCTGTTTTGATTAAATATAGAAAAAAAAACATATTTGTCATAAAAGTGTAGGTATAGTAAATCAAATACAATAAAACAATACACATAAAACTACACATTCATCTTATAGAATGAAATATATATCTTGTATTCTGAAACAAGCTAAAACAAGCTAGTAACGAAAATAAGAAAAATATAATATATTTTTTTGCTATGTGTACATCCCGTCGGCACCGCTATTAATCATGGGTTATCGAGTGCTAATCCAGGTTTAAATAGATAACTACTCGCGGCCATTGTCACTTTGAAACAGGGACACCATTGTGGAAAACAGATTACTTTTTATGCCTCTGTTTCATCCTCGTTCTATTATGAATAGTACTCGTATAATAAATAGAATGTTTGTTTGTAGGTTCGTTAGGATGTACTGACATCATAGAGGAGTAGGCATTAGGATGCATTTGACTGTAAGCACCATGGTTTTCTGTTGGATTCGTACTCGGATTCACTAGTAATATTTGCACCCTCATGAAACTTGGTAGGTATAGCTTAGACGACAATACCATATATCAGCGAGCTGATATAATGAAGGAGCCGTTACTGGTACTTTTCAGAGTACTGCTACTAGCACATCACTCAAGTTTAAACTCATACAACTTATAGCTGTAATTAACATAAACAAAGATCACTAGGCTTACTCGATTATTCGGGAACTTTATTTCACATACGTATTTTTAGAAAACGTATAAAAAATGTGAGTGGCGGAACTCTTACCCGTGAATCGCGGAAGCCGTCCAAGGGGCACGGGTTCAATTCTTACTACTTTCAAATGTTTGTTCAATTTTTGAAAACTATTTTCAAAAATGATACTTAATACCGATTTAAATTTAATAAAAAAACACTCCACTCTTTATAAATAGATAAAATCAAACATAATATCAAATATAAAGACGGCAGTGCTACCGTCGCGTCGCTCATAAGCTGCCGCTGTATAATCCCCCGCCTACCCTTTAACCAATACGTGACCACTTGTATTTTGGAGAGATGCGTGAAGTGTGAGAGGTTGGATAGGGCGATTTAATATATTTTTGTACATTATTTTTGTATTAACAAATTTCGTATTTTAATTGTTAGCGCGACGGTTCTGTTGTCGATTCCTACTTGAACAATTAATATTTTTTTTCATTTTCTCGTTTTTTTCTCCTCTGCCTACCCTACTATATACAGGATACAGCGTGAAGCTAAAATATCTTAAAATTCTCTCATCCTTAAAAACAGATACATTTTGCCCACCATGAATTATCACTGTCTATTTTAAACAATACACGTAAATATAAATATGTACACTATTTTAATATATCTAAATAATTTTAAATATTCAATACGGACTGTCTTAACGCTAGGTTCCCACGTTCCCTCTGCCTACCCCGCTATTTGCGGGACACAATATAAAGCTACGCTATTTTACCTGCATAATAAAATAGAGCTAACCCAGTATTAAAATACTCTCTTGGCCCAATTTTCGATACATTGCGTGCAGAGCTCAACATTTAGTCAATACCACAAAAGGGACTCGAATACACAACCTTCGCGTTATCGTACATACAAAGCAATAATACCATATCCACTAACGTGATTCGCATATTAAAGTAGTCGTGTCGTCCAATCGGCTCAGGGCAGCCAGCGTTAAATTGTATTTGACGTCCGCCCGCGCCGCCCAAATTAACAGCTTAAGACAAAATACCCGTGTAGTGTCGCGGATCATCGTCTGTGCGCTCGGGGCTTTGGGGCAGGTGCTTTTTCAAAATAATAATTGTATAATGAAAATATGTGGCGTTGTTGGTTTGATTCTGATTTGGGGGAATGGATAATTAAATATTCAATTTATTTTCTCGTTCTGGTAATAAGACAAAGCGCAGCATTGAGTTACGCCACTCAACACGCAGGTAATGTTTCAAAAATTCAAAAAAAGTCGTTAAAAAGTGTCTTAACACTACGTCGGAAGATTCTCTCTGCCGCTATGATATGTGCGGGTATAGCGTGAAGCTAAAAAAATATATGACATTTTTATCTCGTATTCAACTTAGACATTTTTATGATGTGTATTGATGGTTTCAGACAATATTTGAGTGTAATGATCTACATATTATATAGGCCTCTAAATACTTTTCTCGCAATTAATTTTTTTTATAAATAACACTGTTCTTATAACACTGTTATTCTTTTTCAGATTAAATTCGATTATGTCTTAAGTGGCGGAACTTAGCACCGCGCTTTATCTTGCCACGAAAGAAATGAAAGTACATTACAAACATTGCCTCGAATGAGTTCTAGTGTCCCAAAACTTCACAAAAAAGCCTATAAAAACCTAAAAACTATTAATTCATTTCACAATCTATAAGTTTACTATGAATTTAGACGTATAGTGACCCCAACTCCCGGCAGGTATACAGTCTGCAACACAAACCTCAGGGGAGAACGTAAAAAGCGACGCTAAAATGCTCTCATTCGGTGAAAATCATATTCTGTTAAACTCGTTACGTGCCCACGCCTTGTCGCGCTGACCTAGCATTTGGTACATTTGTGATGACGTGACTTTGTTTATTTTTTTTTGTTTAATATATATTTTTTCACCTTCATTAGGAGCTATTAAGGCTATAACGAGTTACGTTTACGCTACGATTGGCCTCTACTTTGTGTTACATATAATTGATATAATAAAAAGTATAATACAAAGTAAAAGTGTTAAAATATACGTGATTTAATTTTTAGATCAGTATATTGTGCTTATATGATAATACGTGTGACATATCGCCACGCACATATCTAAAAAAAGAAAAATCGCAGTAGGCAATGCAGGTTAATGACTTAAGTGCAATATTAAGTACTATGACTTTTAGAGAATATTTAAGTGTACATATACAAACATATTATACAGAGTTAACTTTAGTAAAAAATTTGATCATTTCCTGAACTCAATTCCATCAGTAAATTTTTGTAACAATTCCTTTTGTTTTAAATATTAAATAAAAAAAATACACATAATAAATCTACGAAATGGAAGATCCACATTACTCTAACTGCGCTACTTCGCTGTGGAAGCAATACTGTATTGAGTTTTTAGCGGCTCGCTGTCGTCCGATGGTGAAAAATATTGCCTCCAACCTTTTACTGAGCGATTGATTTCTGATTGAAAACCACTCTTCGTTTTTCATTTTAGCTTCTTTTAGGGTTACTTTTAATATAATTTCTTACTTCTAAATAACCCCTTTTGTTATCCATTTTGAACTTTTTTTATTTTTAGTTTTACGTATTAAATCCCGCACATAGCAGGGTAGGCAGATAACACCAGGAGGAACCTAGTGCTAAGACGCTCTGATTAGATTAGATTACAACTGTTCTAGAGTTTTAGTCCCGGCCTATTCACAGGAAAATACAGAAGCAAATCTAGTATTTTTTTATTTTATTAGTACCATTTAAAATACATAATAAGTTCAATAAATATCGGATGAATATTTATTAATAATTCTTTCTTTTGATGCCTTAGGTAATTTAGTTATTTTCTGTTTTGTACGCGTCATTCGTCCAGTAGACTCTATGTAGAGGCCAGTAGTTTTAATTTACGCTTTTTATTAGCTAAATTGCTAAAATTTGGGCATTAAAATGTAATTAACTAACTTTTCAAAATTATATGAGTTTAATTTGAGTTGTTTGAAAAATAAATTATTAAATATCTGTAACTCTTTTGAGAGGACGTTTCATTTCAACACAGTAAAATGTGTAAGTTGATAAATTAAAAAGTTTACAATGTAGCAAAGAAATTGTAGGAAAAAATACAATTGAAATTACATTATATGGAATAACAAAAGGTATTAAAAATATCTGTAACTACTGGATAGATTTTTCACACACTCCCTATAAAACATCGTTACAATTTTCTTGTGGGATCTACACAAGACGAGTAGAGTTTGTATTGAATGCAATTAAAAGTTCAACCTTTTAAGAACGTTCTTTTACCAACTTAAGAAGCATATTTCTGGTAAAACAAAGACATATATTGAACAATCAGAACCAAACCAGGACCAAATGTTAATTGCTTATAATTTAACTGCAATCCCAAGTATCAAGTGGGCCGCACTTACAACAATATTCTCACAGGAAAATGTTGACAATGACCGCAGTCACAGCGGGTAGTTCTATATTAATAGAAAAACAATAGAACTCGAAAAACCACCGATGCAGCATCCCAAAGTGTTTCTTTATTGTGTTGACCGGTTAATACGTCAAGTGGCTATCGTAGTACCGTAGGTGATGTGGACATAACAAAATGCGTTCCAAAATCCTAATTGTATACCCTATTTCGTATAATATTAAAAGTTATAAGCTTATTTCTAACAGCGAAACTGGCAGGGACACGAGTGGTTATTGAAAACGCAATTGATTTCGTAAGTAGTGGTTGAGTGCTGTCGATCGCGGCTCAGTTCTTGATGGGGAAGCTTTGAAAGTAATACCGCCCTGTATTGATAAACGGCTTTTGTTTTATATATTATTTGGCATCTGTAGCCTGTACTTGTGGAAAATATTAAACTTATTAATGGAAAAAATATTATGAATATAATAATTATGACTTGGGTCGTGTGGGTCGTGTGTCCGTTGGTTTATAATAAGGAAACGAGTAAGCAAATTGTATGGCACTTTATGCAGGGGTAAAAAGTGCATTCATATTTATTGGTTTTTGAAATAAATATAGTGTTTCTTTATTAGATATTTTATTAATATTCTAATATTAGCTAAAAAAAATTAAAAACATTAAAAAAATATGAGGAACATATAAAAATTCAAACTTAGGAACATTTTAAGTGAAAACACATATCTCAATGATTATAATTTTGAATGTTGTAATATCCTTTAGATAATTTATATTATAATTTTTGAATATTGATTTACAAGCTATTTTAAGCATTATTTTTTTCTTTATATATGAAAAAAGATGACAATTAACTTTTTAAATTTTTATTAGGTACGTAGACTACCACTCAGAGTGCGAGTTGCTAAGCTGATATTGATTTTTGTACGTATACGAATATTAATACAAAATTCAAAACAAAATGAGGATAAATGATTTCTTTTCATCGATCTGTATCAAGACAAACTGCGTTTGATTACGCTACCCATCACATATATATCTCATCAATATCTTATCTCTAAGTTTCATCTATCCTGCTATGAAGGTTATATCTCGTATATTTATAGATATATGCTATAAAATTAGTCAATAAACTTAAAAAAACACTTAATAAGATACATATAAAATTCAAATAATGATTATTAATATCACACCTATAATAAATAAGCCTATTTAATACCCAACCGTCTTGAAAGCAATTTTTCTAAAGCGCTTCCGCTATCTCCCGCGACCATACTTTGACCGACATATTCTTAGGTGGTGATCTTCGCCCGTACAGAAAATGTATAGAGTCGCTATAATTATTGATTTATATATTCACTTAAAATAAAAAATATACATCACGATTCGTTATTTATTAATGTCTTCATTTCTTCTTTACATTTTACATACAGAGGGAACCTAATGTTAAGACATTCTGTTCCCCAATTTTCGGTCAAGATTCGAGACATTGCGTGAT
>FAPP01013210.1:18303-29011 GCA_001485965.1 Heliconius ismenius | reverse complement strand
GATACAAAATCTGTTTAAATCTCGACGATGACGACGACGTCGTATAAACAAAAGTTTCTGAAACTGGGATCAAAAAAACTCCATTCGAGGGCAGACGCTCTAAACGTCAACGAGCTGCCATTATATATCACGTTTCAAATTAAAAAATAAGAATACGTTCGGAAACACTCCATATCTCAATCCCGGTTCCAAATTTAAATTTCTGGAAAGAGTTTTGATGTTCGTAACGATAATCGGCCCGAGTCGGGGCCCGGAATGCCGTAATATCTCATTAAAGACATCAACAGTTTACTCAAGTATTGCTATCTTTCCATTTTGTACAACCAATTATGATGCTTTTATGGTGGCCATAAGGGTTATATTTGAACGATACGGTATGGAGATAAAACCTTCACTGTCTGGTGGTAGAGCAATCCCAAATTTGGATATTCGAAGAGTTACGATGTCATCTTTGTCGCTTTCTCTGGTTAAGAATAGATTGGGCATCGCTCACAAAGACGACGGATTATTGGAATTAATTTCATTCTAGATAACATGTTTCTTTTTGAAACGGTCAGATTTATATACGTTTTTATATATTAAGCACTCACGCTGTATACCGCATATAACAGAGTAGGCAGAGGGAACGGTTCAGCACTTCCCGCTGAATTGTGAGTGTGTGATCGATGGTTCATGCATACTTTAAACAAAAAATAATGACACATCTGCGGAAATATCTGTGACCCAGTAAACAGCCTCTATCAAATTTTGACAGACACAGTTAAGTCATTTGACAGAGAAGAACACCCGCGCTCCGACCATAAATATGGATTTCAACAGCTGTAAAATTCAAATTACTTTAAATGACCACAATTATGACGTTTCTCGTATACATGAAGCGAATTAAAATATTATAAACATTTATAGCCGCATCTGTCTAATTTTATATAATCTGTGCCAAATATTTGATACGACAAACGAGTTCACAGTTTATGATTTGAGAAAAACTTGTCGATTAGGAAATTACTATCCAAAGACAAAATTAACTGTCAGCGACGGGTAGAGTCGTTTCCGCTTCCTGCGACGCGTTCTATTTTCAAAATTCGCTAAGACGATTCCTTTTTTGTTTTTTTTTCTGAACGCGAACCTTCCCCTGCCGCCATTTTATAGCTCGCCATCGTGTAAACGCTATCTAAAAATTTCGTTAGCTTTTTTATTGCCTTATGTTAATTTCTAAGTTAATTATGCCTATGAAAATTTATAAGGCCTCGACGTAAAAATTAATACTCGCCCGGCGGGGGTCGTATTTTATTGGAATGAAAAAAAAAAAGTGTATTTGCTTTTTTATTTAACAAGGAATTGTTTTTACGTTTGGAGTTTAACGCGTAATGTGCGTCAGTTGGTCCACGAACGCCTCTAAATGTATTCCCTTTGTTTCTTTTCTTTTGTGTGTGTGTTTTTATTGTTTTTGTGTTCAAATGACATTAGTTCAGAGGTTGGCGGGTACGTTCAAGCATTCAGCCGTGTCGCCGAACTCGAACATGGGAACAGCTGATTTAAATATTGTTTAACTTTTTTTAGCTTCACGCTGTCTTAGCAACTTAGTTAGACAGAACCTAGTCTTGAGACACTTCAATCCTCATTTTCTTCAAAATTTTAAATATGAGTTTGGTTTACCAGAGGGAGGAAATGAAAACTCATTCAGTGGGAATCGTATCTACAACCATCGCGTTCACAGTCATACACTGTGTCGCTACGCCACGCTGTCTCTATTGCTTAAAATATTTTATATAAATATGCATTTTCCTGTCAAATATTACATAAATATTAATGTACAAAGCTTAACGATAAAATAAAATTATTTTTTTTTACATGCCTCATTATTATAATTATTTTCAAATACACACCAAATATGGGAATCTTATAGAGTCTTCGGAAACGTGTTCCCATACGAGTACGTCAGTATTAATGTTTATGTAAATGTGTGGATTGTGTCATTAATTAACTAATAAATCAAAAGCAATCAATGTTGTTTGATTAGTTTTGAATTATTTATTTTTTATTCGTGAACGAAGTATTCATTGGAATGCGGGCATTGAATTTGAATATTATAGAGATAGGATAATTTTCTAGTATTGTTAAGAGTAGTTTGGTTTTTTTAGGTTACATTTTAGATATTTTACTACCAACAAACGTAAAATGTTTCGCCGCCAACAAGACGAATGGAGAATCGAACTAACGACAACGTATCTGTCTGTGCAGGTGCACGAGCTATGCGACAACTTCTGCCACCGCTACATCAGCTGCCTGAAGGGCAAGATGCCCATCGACCTGGTGATCGACGAGCGGGAGTCAGCTCGGCCGCCGGACACCAACGGCGAGCGCTCGGCGCCCGACAGCAGCCACGACGGCGCGTCCACCCCCGACGTCGTGAGTACCCCCTATAGCAAATCACACCTGATTCAGAGGCGCGATCCCCAGCTAGCACCCAATTCTACCACGAGCTATCTCGTGCACCCCTGCTCTTAGTCTGGCCATTGCAAAAACGAAGTGTTTCAGGGGGTGCTCGCATTTTAGTTTATATCTCGCCTCCCCAGCTTGTACGGTCTTCTTGGAGTTTGTCCCGCAAACTCCACGAACGCCAGTTATATAGTTTAAGTTAAAAATCTTCGTTTTTGCAATTGGCCAACCTCTTTGCACTGTACCATTTGAACATTGATTTGATTTATCTAAATTATCGATCACACGTTACAGTGGAGGGGTGTGAGGGTGAGGGTGCGATCAGATCGGGTTCTCTCGATTTGGTTCTTTTTCTAATGAACATTTTTGCGCCGATGTTCGAAATTTTTTTTGCGCCGGAATTATGTATACGATTTAAAAAAAAACATACGTATAACGTTGATTGTAATATGTGTATATTAATAAATAACTTTAGTAAGTAAATACAGCATGATAAGTCTTTCAAATCTCTGCTCTCCTTCGAGCACCAGAACTATTGCCATAATTTCTTTCTAGAAGCTACGATTACAATTCTGAGCTTAGTTTAAAACTTAATTAGGTTATTTGGAAACTATTGGAAAACGAAGTATACGTAAAAACACAACTTTAACTTGCCTAAGTGAGATAATAAGAATTACTTAAGAGTTTTAAATTATTGTCATTGATTTATAAAGGTGGTAGATGCTAGTGTTATCTTTTGGCTAGTAACAGTAAATATATATACGTAAATAGATAATAATTGCAGTTTTATTGCGTTTACTAACAAGAAGCACAAAAAAAAATTTAGTTAGTTTAAAAGAAAGAAAATACGTATTCAGTATACGGTAGGTGTAATTTTAGACCGTTCGCGATCGATTGCATTTTGCGCGTGAGTCTGTAATGGAGCTGCATCACGACCATCGATTAAAGTGCAAGCGATTATAATAATCGGATATATTATATGGATGTGCGTTATGAATAGAAATCTAGATGCTTCTAAAAATAATTAGTGCCGTTTATGTGGTTCCACTATTTCTCCTAACTTCGATAAGTAAACGTTTAATTATTAAGATTGTTTGCTGTATTTTTGTACACTGCATTCTAACTGGTTGGTATTTTTCATATTGGTATTGCACGATACAAAATATCTACAATACATTCATAATAAAATAGGTTATTCAAGTTACGTTATATATATATAAAATAATAATGCCAATTCTGTAACTATTGTATTTGAATAATCGATTAATACATTCTATTGTAATTGATATTATCTGTCAACATTATTAATCTGTGGAAAGTGACGTTTATCGTTTGGCGCGAATAGTTGACAGAATTGGTGACAACGACCGCGTTTTTTTTTGTATGTTTGTTTAGTGATATATAAGGTATGTTTTTGGGCGTTGAGACTGAATTGTTTTGTTTGTGTTATATATTATTTCTCACATTGTTAACTCGAAGCCTTAATGCACCTAACACGTGGTTCTAAATAAATGTTTTGGTATGGAGGTCTTCTTCAGTGGTTATTTATGTCTGTATATGAGTTTTTTTTATTAACAATTATTGTCTAGTTCGAGTCTAAGTTAGGTGTAAACAGCGCGGTAGGTTTCTTATGTTTTAAAAATAATTTTCATAATTCTAACTCGTAAATGTATAATTAATATGCTATTTGGTGTACGTCCATCTTGTATGTCAATGTGATTTTAATTAATTTTATAATATTATTTTTCTGAACGGATTACAATAAAATGTTCTGTTTGAAATAACATGGGAGTTTGTTTTATAATTTTAAGATGACACACGACAACCTTAATATAAAGAAAAAATCTGCCTCTTGTTTTAAAAATAAACCTTCTTAAATTAAGAAATATCAGCAACACAAAGTTCCCTTCAAGTACGTTGATCTAATTTCTCAACGCTACAAAAATAAACTCGTTAAATGTTCCAAAGGTGAAAACAGTAAAAAGTGTAAAGGGAATGTTTTATGCGGAAAATATTGTATTTTTATCATGTCGCAGATTCTCGCCCTGAGAAGGGGAATTGTTTCTTTACTGCTTACTGCGCGCCGCGATAATCTTTCCTACCCGCTAGGAATACACGCACTACGGTTTTTAGGGAAAATTTTGATACAAATATTCAACGATGAATATATAATGCTTGATATATTCAAATCTTTTTAGTTTTTTTTTATATATGTACCAAAAATTGTTATAAAATCCACAGATAATAAAATTGCTTATAAAAAATAAGAATATATAAATTCTATTTGCACAGATAAGAAAATCCTTTTTTTTTTCAAATTACTTATTATTTAATTACTGTTTCTTTATCCAGTACCTAAATTATTGATAATTTTGATGTTTTCTTTACTACATTTAAATCTAAATACTATAATATTGTACAAGATCTAATCTATTAAATTAAAACCTATACAAATTATAAAACATAAAAACAATTTTTCCCCAGTCCTACAGTGCGTAAACACAGTAGGTACTCCTGTAAAAGCATAGTGGGATCTTTTACGAACGTTTTCCACGACAATCTGACATTTTATTTATTTTTCACGTCTGCCATTGACGGCTGACGACTGAGCCGCGGGGGACTGGGTTAGGGGGCCTCTAATAGATCCTTCATTTCGTTTGATAAGTATAGTAATATAGATGCAAATAATTTATAAAGCTGATGTTGGTTTGGATAATTGTTTTTTTTTTTCGTTTATCCAAAATAATTATATTATTAATAGTCAATCCTCGAATGAGAACTGAAATCACAACCAATGTGCGTATTGAAGGTTATTTAAAGCTTGAAGATAGTGGTGTTTATTTTTTTGTTCTTTAGCATCACTCCGCCTTCCGTGTGTGCAAAGAGAATTTTAGGCACAGGACTAGACTGAGGAAATAAAAATATTAATTAAATATTTCATTTCCTGGAGTGGGAATCTAACCCTCAACCAACAAGTTGTGCCTCTACACCACGACTGTCTTTTAAAAACATAATTTAATTTTAAATAATAAAATAAACAATTTCTCACTAAAAACGTCATCTGTCCAAAACCTTTCAATAGCATTAACAATCATAACAAAATCCATGAATAATGCATTTAGAGTTCGAGCAATAAGAAAATAAGTGATATAATGAAATAAGGGTACCGGGATTTGTACAGGATAGTGGTGATTCGTCACGGATTCGTCGTTGTCAGCGACAATACTGGGCTGGGCTTACTGGAGACAATTCTTGTCCCCCTTCCTCCTTATTCTTATCCATGAAATATGGTGTAGGTTGAGCCCTAGTATAAAAGTTCTTTGGTTAAAATGATGGATGAAATTAATTTATTGTTGATTTTTTTGAAGTATTTACCAAATCAATCAAAAATACTATTAAAAATAAAAGCATTTCCTGTCTAGTGAAGTATTTAAATGGGAATGGAGTGTCTTAATATTATCTTCTCAGGTTCCCTCTACTTGTCTTATTATGTGGAGGGTACAGCGTGAAGCTGAAAAAAATAATTAATTATCTCTTTCTCTTAGAATTTGAACATGCTGTTTAAAAAAATAGACCCAGCCTATATCCATAATTTTTAAAATAATGGTATCTCATAGTTAAGTCAAGTTATTAAATAAGACGTTGCTTTTAGTATTCTATTTCACAATAGTTTACTTGCAACTAGCATATTGGATGTAAGAGCACTTGTAAACGATACCTACTATGTACGTATTAAGTAATTTTCTAGCAATTCCATGTTGTTAATTGACACGAATATTTCAAGATTCTATGGTATTTTCTTTGCTTACGACAAAATGTAGACAATTTAGCGTAATTAAAAACATCATTTCTTTATTATAATGAGTTCAATTAAGATAATATACTTTTTATGTTAATTTTTAACGTATTATTGTTGGACAAACAGAGAGAGACAGAGATCTCTCTTCTTTTTACTTAAAAGTGAATAAACGCGTTCCAAAGTCTTATTTGATCTTGCAAGATAGTTGCAAGTTGGAATACCAAGTTACATACTGAAAATGTTAATTAATGCTCTAATCAAAATCACCTCAGGTCCGCCCTTACGTATATATTTATATTAACCAGCCTGTCAGTAGGTACGTCTCTCCTGACTGCTTTATTACACACTAAATTCTTGTTAGTTAACAGTTTTATGCAGCTCCAGATTGTCACATAAATATGTCTTAGATATCATTTAGAGTATGTGACAGGATGCAAAATGTGATATCATCGATCTATTTAGATTATGTGGATCGAAGCTGTAGTGTTTTATTGCATCTTTCTCATTATGATAGGTAAAGAGAATATAGAGATGCATCACTTCTTTAACCTTTTTCTGCTAGGTTCAAGCCATTGTGTACCAAAAACAATCACAGCTTGAATTGAAGACTTTTAGTAAAAAAAATATCAACCAAGGAATCTCTACTATAGTAATTGTTGATTTAGTCTAAAATAATTTGAGCTATAATGTAGATCTTAGTAGAATCTAAGTCTAAGAATGTTATACACCCCATTAACATAAATCACAAAATTAGATTTTTAACTATCATTTTTGGCGCCAAAAAGCAAGACGCCTGGCGATCATAAACCGCCGGTTTTAAATCCTTAGGCGACGGTCATTGGTTCGAAAACAACCAATCGGGATGCAGAAACAAATTTAACGATCAAACATTGGCCACGCTGTGGTTACTTGTTTACGACGCTCCTAAGGTTTGCTCGCGAAAATTCTATTAATAAATTAGTCGTAAATGCCGTGTAATTTATTATCATGGCGTTCCCAGTAATTATTTCCTTTATAAGAAATTATATTGTTACGGTTTGTAAGTAAATACCACGTGTTGTTTATTAGTGGCAGAAGTTGTGCTCGGCAGTTAAGGGTTATTGTATTTAATATTCATGTTTACTTTATTTTTAGTATGAATTATTGTTAGTTCATCTTTAACGGATAGATTGGGTTGTTTTTTTACTTTTTCTGTAGGAAGCTTTGAATCTATGACTCCTGAAAAATAACCCAAATAATCTTCACTCTCTCAATTTTTTATAATGTTGTCCAGAAAGAAAAATACAGGTGTTTTTATAACAAATCTCCACCAAATTTCCCCTATTATTCAACTCGATATAATTTTTATATCTGGATCATTATTGTACGTACTTACCGACAATAGAGTACCTGCTGAGTCTCGTTTTACGATCACTCTACAGGGTGCCAATGTCTTCATACGATTTGGGATTGATTGTACCGTTGTCAATTGCATTCATATTTCTTGATAATAAAACGATATGAAATCACAGAAATCTTTTTAATAAATTTTAAGGACTGGATAGTTATAAATATGTAATCAAATGTAATAAAAATTCTTCATTTGTGAAAAGAAAAAACTAAGTTAAAAGAACAAACATAGAGCTTAATATTTGTATCTACTAATATATACAATATCAAAAAAAGAAGAAAAAAATATATAAAAACAAGCCAGTATTACGGAAATTGAATCCCATAAAAGTGCAATATTTTCTCGTGGCCGAGCATTTTCCCGTAGCCAGTGACCGTGTCAAGAGGGGACGTTTAGGTTTCTTGGACCAGGGGTTGGGAACCCCGTCGCGCTATTTGCTGCAAAACCAGTGAGATTTCCGGAGGCCTACACAAATTTCCGTCTCATGTAAGAATAATAATCCGGAATGATCAAATATTTTTAACAAAAGGAAATGTAAACCTACAATTAACTTTCATAAGTAGACGATAATGAAAATAATTTCTTTTTCAAATTAAAAGGACTCGATGAGATATGTTGAAAATAAATAAAATAGAACCAAAGGCTCAGTAAAATAAATTGAGAAACCTGTTACAGCACCTTAAGTTTTAGAGGAATGGGGCGCCTTGTCTATAGTTGTTGATTTTTTTTCCTCTTCTTTTATAAAAATAAAGCTTGCCACAGTAACACCAGAAGTGGAAATGGCGTTTGAAATCTAAAATTGGAATTAAATTTAAAAGTTTAATTATAGAAGAGCGATCGGCTTCCGTAAAAGCACATCGTCGAACACATTTTCTAATTAGCGATTGGTCACGCGCTCGGAGGCCAGTCGCACTCTTGTACTAAATCTGAATCGGGCAATTTGAATTTGAACCGCTCCGGCTTATGATTTGTTCACAAAGCTTTTTGTGGTCATCGATAACGGGTTCATTTCAATATGCAACTTCTTATGACTTCTGAATTGGATGTGTTCAATTATCTTTTAATGTTATTCTCGTCTATATAAGTTTAGACTTGGCTTTTTGAGAAAGTTGTTACAAAAATAGTATTGTTATACTGATTTTTGGCTGAAAATTCGTTTCTACTTAAATTCGTGAGCTACATACAAAATTAGTTCATACAAGCCAAAAGGAGATTGTGAACGAATCATAAATCGTTCGGGCAGTTACAGTCGCAGCGCGTGTCAAATATATATTTTCTGTATAAGGCAAAAAGAAGCAGCTGAGAGACCATTAAGAAAGGGTGTCAAAATGATTGACGTGAGCCAACTAAGGGAATTTCAAATCAAACAGTGTCACGCTACAAGTGGTCAACTAAATAAAGTGATGTCGTCACGCCAATTAAAAAAAATTATCCCCCTTAATAAGTGTCAATTCTTAACGAATGTGTGCATACGCATGATTTTTATTTCACACGTTCCCGTGATACTGGAAGGAATGATTTTTAACAAAAGCAACTTTAGCATATTGAATTTAAAGCATATTTTAGATGTGAATCAGATTTTATGACTATTTTTATTGACGCTTAGCTCCGACACTCGGTGTAGCAATTGCAGTGAAAACGATCATACAGGATAAAAATGCTTTTGGAATTTGAATCTTTTGTTAATTTGGATAGAGTTAAAAATGTAACGAACAAATTATCGATTTTGGTTTTTAGTGCCAAGAACACTATACTAATACGTAGTGAGTTGAAGATGAACGTAGTAGAAGTAGAAGTGGTCATCAAATTTTAATAGTCCGTTAAAATAATAATCAATGAGGCGACTACCCTGGCGGACCGCACTGGCCAAAATAATTACACTAACAAGTAACAACACTACGTACACTTATTTTGCTTCATTTGTTTTAATTATAGTAGTGACCAAGACCTTGTTACGAACGAGGCAATTTAATCTAAATTGTTTTGAGAAAATATGTCTTACTTTCATAACAAAAGTAAATTTATAAAAATCACAGTCTATTTTAGTTTGTTTCTTTCTTTCTATTCAATATTTATACAAATAGTGATGATCTCAATAAGACAAACTGGTCGGAGCCGCTGTAACTGCTGATATTAGTGAGAAGCAAGCAAGGGTACATTATTAATAGCTTGTTATTTATCTGGGCCACGAATACTTCCTACTTTCGTTGACGTTTCTCCAATTACCTATATCTCGGTTTCTATTTCGAATACTCGAAATCGATTTGAATCTTTACACTCGCTAATTGGATATTAACGGTCCGCTACAGCGATAATCTTTTATGATGAATGTGTTTGTTCACGATCGACGATTAAATCTCCAGAGGATTGCGAAGGACTCGCTCCAAATTAACGACTTTTACGAATCTTTGTAAACTTGATTTCGTGGGTTCCTTTAAGAAAACAGATTTTGTATGTAAAGATTATTATCTGTTACGTTATATCATCATTTAGATATAGAAATTAAGAAAAAACTCTATAGCAGTATATTAACAAGAAATATATTTTTTAAATTGGAAATTATTTTAGAAATAATGTCAAACAATATTGTTTATTATATTATAAATTTCATATATTGTGAACGTAATGGTAAAAAAGAATGAAAATTTGAGTTTTGACAAGAGCATTCATCTTGGCTGAATATTTGTTTGTTTCTCCATCTTCATCTAGCTCAGTCTTTAGCTGTTTATTTGAATCTCAGAAGCTGGCAGAGTGGCGGAATGTCGTCGCACGTGCCCGATGATGATAATAATAAAATGTTGGCGCATTATTTATTTATAGTCGTCTCGCGGCTGTCGCTCGTCCGTCTGTCCCGCTTATTATATATATAAAGTGCATTATACCATGTTTCTTTGTCTCGTTATGACCGGGTTATAAATTTTTGTGAATACAAACAAAACGTTTTTAATTTGGACGGTGGTTGATCTGGCTCATTTTAACCTGTTCGATCCGTTTACTACAGTAAATAATGAGAATAATTTCTTTTACATTTTAATTTGGCAATCCAAAGCTTTTAAAGATTTCAATTTTAATAATAAATG
>FAPP01013202.1:6203-16294 GCA_001485965.1 Heliconius ismenius | reverse complement strand
TAATTTTTTATCATTCGTCCTGTGAAATGTGGGGAATTTATTCATTTTAAAAAATATAATATCAATACGAAAACAAACAAGTCATTGCACTTTTTAGTAAAACATAATACTTTAAGTAAAGTTTAAAAATAAAACTTTGTTACTAAATAAAATACTCATCCTAAGTCGCTACTACAACAAACTCAATTACGTTCGTAATAATTAAATAACAAAACGACAAAAATATTTACACTACTTTCACAATTACGATACAAAACACAGATAATAAATCCTCTACTTAACATAATAATAAAAATACTCTATAAATATACATTAAATATAATATCGAATGCAATTGATAAGTGCATATGTATCGAGTTGACGCCGTCGGTCAACGACTTTCAATGGTGGCGCCCAAATCGATTATCTTATCTGTGGCTTCCCTACATTCAATTAGATAGACGACTAACGTAAACTCTATTGATTTTGTAAAAAGCATTTGAATGAAAATCGATAAGCAAACATTGTATAAGGTAAAAGCTATAATAAATGATAAGCTATTTCATTCACACACTTTTTCATTTAACTTCCTTTTTTTGTTGACCAGGAATGGTCTTTACAGCGCCTCTGAAGAAATCGTATGAGCTTTGATGGAGTTTCATCTTGTGAGATGAAACTTCACGAGCGTCCATCGACTAAATGAAGCCCATGAAATAAGCACAATGTGGTGTGAGGGCTCCAAGACTCCCTTCGTCTCCACGCTTACGTTACGCTTTTAAAATTACTTTCACGTATAAATATGACTGCATAAAATTTCAAATACACTACTTGAACTACTGTCTAAGCCAATTTATTTAATTTGTTCAGATGATTATAGCTATTGTTAGTTCATACATAATTTTTATTGTTTTTGCTTTTAAGGCACATTTGGGGTAGTTATAGTAGAAAGGAAATACGATGTATATTGGTGACTATTATTAAATCTACACTCGGGGACGACCCAGTGACACATCACTCACACTGTCACACTGCCTGTCAAATGTGTGATATCGATAACCGAGTGGCGCAAGGTACGCTTAAATTCATAATCTAAATTTGTATGAAACAATGATTAAGCTGAATTTTGTTTAATAATAATATAAAGTCTAATATATTTTTTTCTTTACATTATAGAGATAAATATTGACCACAACGTGATAATGTTAAATGTAACGTGATAATTCAAATGAATATTTATATTACGAGGGACATCGAGTACGATTTCCATTTATAAATAAATGAAAAATTAAATTAAATCAGCTACACTCTGTATCCCACACACATCAGGGTATGCAGAGTGAACCTAGTGTCAAGATACTCCTTTAATTGTGCAGTGGTCCTAATCAAGTATCAATTATTACGTGTTTGCTAAGTATCCGAGCTTCCGAAGTATAATAATAGTATTAAAAGTACAAAAAGTTTGTAAAAATAAAGTTATTTCATAAATAAGATTACAACCACACAAACTTTCTTAAGAAGTACCGAAACATGAACAAATAATTTATTAAATTAACATAAGACAATTTTTAACATGGTATCACTAAATCGATAACGATAATCGAATAATGGCGACAGGTAAATATCTGGTGCTAACCAGCCTTTGTCATATGATTCTCGCGTGGACGTGGTCGTATCTTGGAGTAAACAGAGCGGCCGCCTGTCTGACCCCCGATAGCGCGCGCCTGATAACCGCTTATCACCGCGACAACCGACCAATTGAATACTCACTCAGCTATAACAAAACACTATATGTGCCGCTACTACGTTATTTGGTGGGGTTATAAGCGTTTAGTGAACAAATTATATTGGCACCATATTAATAATTGATTCGAAAGTGTATCGTAAGTAAATAAAAACTGAAGTATTGACTTAATCGTTCTATAATTAGGTTAGCGGCTATCGTGTCGTATGTACGGTGGGTGCGAGTTTTGTTTGTTTTGGATGTTGAAAGAAAGTTGTTTAACCTCCGAGAGCACAGCTGTAACTTACTTTCATATTATTTTATTAAAATTGATTAATTGAAAACCCATTTTAGAATTGAAACTACAGTAATCTAAGTATTTATGGTACTGAAACTGAGGATTGACAACACACAATATACAAACAAAAAATCATATATTTACTATAAGAAATTAAAAATCTCGGCGTTGAGTTCTAACTCAACTCGCAATGTCTCGAGAATTCGGCAAAAAGTGGGCAACAGAAGATAAGATAGGTTCCCAGGTTACCTCTCCCTACCTTGATAGTGCAGGAAACAGCGTGAAAGAAAAAAAAACAAATTAAACGTTTTATTTTATGGTTTCAGTTTAGTTTTCATTTGGTAGTTAGGCCGGGAGGCAGTCAATGTCGCTGCCGCACTCCACGCCGCGAGCCGGATCTGTGGCTCCTTTGATCCAAGACCAATAATATTGACCGACATATAAACTGTATAAATAAATAAGCCTTTGGATATTTTCATATACTAAACGCTATCAGTTACTTTATAAATACTCTGTTTGTTGCCCTTGCCGTTGTGGGACTGTGCAAAGTTCTAATATATTTAGTTATTTGATTTTGATGACATTTAATGTTTAACTATTTTAACACGACCTCGACTACGTGTTAAGGCGGTGGTAGTGGGTTCGATCCTAAATCAGGGATTGAAATATTTTCATTTCTTCGCTATGGCAAAACAAACCGCAGCGTGGATTTCCGCAACTTAACACAGTGGACTACGGGCCCCTCTGGCTATGCTGCTGTATGGTAAAAAATACAGAAAAATGCTCCCTATATATATAACTCATAGGAGTCATAGCAATAATTATTTTTTTATAGAATGAAGACTCATTGTTCAAGTACAAGACTAGCGTAAACTCATAAAACTGTCAAGGGTTAACTGCCTCATTATCATACATTCGATGCGTTAGAATTTAATACCTCATTTAAATCTATTATCCTGTTATATATTAAAAATATAATTCTACGTCATTTAATACAAGTTTTTTTTTAATTTTTTTTCCTGGCATGGCATATGAAAGGATGGAAGGATGGCTGTAGACGTAGGCTATGGATTCATGTCTTACAAAGATGAAGATATATATTATTCACTTTTTATATGCTAGTAAAACAGAATATTGGTGTTTCGCGCTATTTTTTCGGTTATTCGGAATCCAATCTTCCTTAATATTTTTTTAACTAACCCAAAAATTAAAACAGTAATTTATAAATTTGCCCCAAGATGCGTCGAGACAACCTATTTTTTATCCCTATCATAAATATAAACAAGCCTACTAAATCTTTTAAGTGGAAATCACTTTGAAAAATTAACACACAATATATATTGAAGAAGCAACCTTCGCAAAGCTTTATCTATTCGACGCGCGACGCTTAGATCTCAAAGAGAATCCCTGTTTCCAAGGCAACTGTGTAGTCTCCCAATGGAAAATGTACATTTTATATTTAGTATAAAGGACATCTGACTTGTTAACTCTTAAAACATTTTACATTTTAAGTTGAGCTAAGTAAATATATTCTTGGAATATATACCTACCTACATTATAAATGATAATACGTTTAAAAATTGATTATTTTTTTAATCTTCTCGATCTATCCCGCACACAGCAGGGTAGAGTGGACCTGGGAAGCTAATGTTGCCATTAAGACACTTCCGTTCCCCAGTTACCGCCGTATCCCGTATTCGCTTTTGCCTTGGTACTCAATCCCCCGAGTGGGAATCGAACCCACAACGGTCACGTTTACATGTAAACGTATACTGTAAATATATGTATGTACATATCATATTTCTAAAAGAGGAGATCATGAATAAGTTTAGTTTGCTTTTATTATGAAAATATGAAGTCAATGATTTTTTTTGCCTCGAACAATTCGCTGGAAAGTTGGGGACGGAGTGTCTAGGTTCCCTACCCTTCTGTATGCGGGATACGCCGTGAAACTGATATTAAACATTTTTTTTAATGTGTCGCGAAATGTTTTGTTTTGTTAATACGTACATACGTGTTTTATATTACATCTCAATTAATATGTAATTTTAACGGTTATCGTCCAACAGAAATAAAAAGTTAAAAATAGTTTATCAACTGCAAGTCATCTTAAAGTGCGCATTTTGTTAACAGAGAGCAATAATTATCGGGTACAATAAAAAAAATGATAATAGTTTACAAAATAAAGAATGATGTTATATTTAGATTTTCATATATTTTAGACAAAATTTGACATTTTAATTTTTACATCTAATATGAACGTCACGATAAGAAGTTAGAAACTTATCGATATCGTACGATCGTACTATCAAAGTGTATAATTATCACGTAACAATTAAGTTACGTACACGTATGTTATATGTTAAATGTATGATGGTTCGCCTAAAGATTTTTTAAATGAAAATTTACTAGATTAACCTTTCTATACCAAAAAATGCAAAATACGCATATGACATGCATGCGTATGCATACGTTTAAAAAATGGCCCTTATTTTCATATTCTTTCGATAACATAACCTGTATTCACTGTTAGTTCTCTGGTTTAAAGACTATGAAGCATAAAAGTAAGTAATGAATGTATTTTTAATATAATTAAAAGCCCTGTCTTGTATATATATTATATAGATAACAGCTGCTATTTGCTTATAATTTACTCAAATGTGTATACGAAAATAGACCTTAATGTAATTACCATACAATATATCTAATATCTTAATGGCATTTTATAATTAGAAAATTATTTTAATCTTTTGATTGCTTATATTATACGTAGAAGCCATAACAATGTTTTATAATATCGTATCTCATTATACATATATATTTAATAATATATCTAATTATAAAATTGTAAAAGTCACATGTAAAACAGTTTCACGAGCTAATTAAATATTCTTTGCGCATTACAACTTGTTTATTCTATTACTGGTGTCATAATAAAATAAATAGAGATACAATATCTACTGTTACCGTCTAGATAGCAGCGTTTGTACAATAAATACCAACTACTTACGATTAGAAATATTTTTTGTGATGTGTAATAGGATTAGTTGTGCGTACATACCTCTCGCCACATTGCTCTGGCTGATCGGGGCTCCGTTGACTTTGATCCGTCTCCCATCGGCAGTACATTTCAATAGCATAGTTCCGACGCTCACGTGGTCCCCATTCAACTTTGGATTTCAGCAACAGTTGTTTGATGTTTTGTAATCATAAACACGCTCCACTACATAATATTTGGCGCGTACCGATTACTGATTGGTTATTCCTAGTGACGTCAAAGTCAATTTGAAACCACTCAGATCGACACAAAAACTTGTTATCTTGCAGTCTTTCAGTATTTAATCTTTATAAAACTTTCGATCAGTTCACTTAACTATTGGACACTCGTTATCTCGTTTTTTGTTGACTGTTTCATCCGAAATGCGTGACAGTATCCGAAAATGTACGTTTTCGTGTTCGAACCACTTGTGGAATAGCAGTTTAAATTTCACGGTGCATCGCAAGCCGTCCAAACATCTTAATCAGTCCCTCAACAGACTGAAACTGAGGTGGATTGCGGCCGCGCAATGTTTTGACAACTCAAGTCAATCGAGTATTCGAGAAAATTAAACATAGTGAAGTTAGTTTTACTGTGCAGTTATAAATTATTTTTAATCAGCTTTTATAAAGGTATTAATATTTAATTAGGTCTTTCTACATTATAATAAATAGATCGTAATTATTTTGGTGTTTTATTATTTATTTTGTCTATATTGATAGTGTGATGTTGCCATCATAGTTAAAATATAATATAAGTGTATTTAGTTATAGAAAAAAACCTTAAGTAATATTTGAAAATAACTTACGATAACTTTAACATTTACAATATATCAATATTGTAAATAATATTATGATAAATGATGTAAATGAGATTGTATGGAAACTACATAACATGAATACATGAAAACACGAAAACTTGGCATAACAATCTTATCTTTACTTCTCGTTTCTATTGTATGACTGTCACTATTTTTACTATGACAATGTATATTTTGTCGGACAAAGAGAATATTATAATATACAAATTGAGAAGCAACTGTAATAACACCTGCACCTTTGAAAACATCTCGCATTATCTTAACAGTATTATCTTTAAAATAGTATTGATATAAGAACATGACAGTAATTCATATTATTAAATAAATAATTGCATAGTTCAGCGGGCAAAAGCCACGAGGGGGTCACTAGTGTTAAAATATATTTATTATGGGCAACATCTAGCTGTCAAACTTTTCAATATAAGCTGTGGTTTGCGTAGTTCGCGACGCGCGCCATTTTGAGGTTTTGTTTCTGAAATTAATTTCAGTCAATGTGTTCTGTGATTTCAGTACAGCTTCGGAGGCATATTTACTTATAGTTTGTCTTGTGTACAATTAATTTATTAAATTAAAATGGGAAAAGATAAAAAAACTGAGACCAGTGAGGGTTCGAGTGAAGAAGAATACGTTGTAGAAAAAGTGCTTAATAAAAGAACCGTCAAAGGAAAGGTTTGTTAAACAGCTATTTAGGTATTCAAATATAAGTATTAAAATCTGTATAAATATGTATGGCCTATACTTATTCTTTTGGAAAAATATATAAGAAATGAAAATAACTTACTGTATATTTTGTTACTGTTTAAAATGTTTTTGTTTAACGTTTCTACTGTCGTACCGGCTTTACGAATGTTTCACAAGATTTAGAGATATATGTAAATATATCATAAGACAAGTCACATTCTTTCTTGGTTACTATTATTAACAAATACACACATTTATTTGCACGTGAATTCGAACTCTATTTGCTATCTGGTAAATATAAATATTTCATTTTATATCATAGTTAAAATATAATGTAAGTGTATTTAGTTAAAAGCAAAAAACCTTAAATAATATTTGAAAATAACTTATGATAATTTTAACATTTACTACATATCAAACCATAGAGATCTTTAATATATGAACTATAACTACGATTACGACTTAATTAATCTATAACTATACATATAATAATCTTGTAACTGACCACTGTTTGTAAATAGAAGATTTAAATATTATTCATATATAAATATTTTATTATATAGGTGCAATACCTTCTAAAATGGAAAGGCTACAAAGAAGAAGACAGCACATGGGAACCAGAAGAAAATTTAGATTGTGAAGAATTAATAAAAGCATTTGAAGATAAAAGAAAAGAAAAGGAGGTATGAATATTATAATGCTGTTACATACCAAAAAATATGTTCTTTTGCAACTATATTTATAAAATTTCTTTTAGGCAAAGGCAAAAAAGTCAGAGCCTGAGAAGCCAAAGAAACGAAGCCGAGACTCTGGTGATGATGCAAGCACTACTAGCCGTAAAGGTAGAGGGACCAGTGTATCATCTGTAGAAGAAAGCAAAGAGTCAAAGAAAGAAAAGAAAGATGATAAGTTGAAATCTGGTTTTGAAAAGGGGCTTAAGGCAGAGAAAATAATAGGTTAGTTTTAAAGAGTAACTTCACTCTTAAGAATGTAAAAGTGGGGAGCAAAGTCTTTTCATGCTTCTGCCTACTTTGGTACATTCGGGATACAGCATGATGCTAATAAAAAAAATTAGCTTATTATAATATTTTTTTTTATAATATTTGAAGTTTATTTTTTGATGTGAAATCCTTGAATTTCATCCTGTGAACATCTACCAAAATTCTGTACATTGTACATATTAGTTTAACAAGGCAACCAGACCAGAATTCGAAGAATATGAGAAATGACATGAAATCAAATAGAAAATTTTTATAGTGTAATATTCAAATTACTATCAAATTAATTTGATAATTCTCACTTGTGAAAGTAATTTCTTTTATCACATATACAAACAACTGAACAACACGTGGGTTTGATTCCCACTCGAGGAATATGATATATTTAATATTTTAATTTCTTTGCTCTGGTGAGGAGCTATGACTATATATGGAGGATACAGAGTGAAGCTAAAAAGTATATAATTTTCACATATTGTATTATTTATAGGGGCATCAGATGCTACAGGAGAATTGATGTTCCTGGTGAAGTGGGCGGACTCTGATGAGGCGGAGTTGGTTCCTGCCAAAGTTGCTAATGCAAAATGCCCACAACAGGTGAGATTAGCATTATATATTATATCTTCATCATTCCTAGATCTATTTTAAAATTATATTTTACTATCATTAGTATCTCTTTCCAGTCAAATTAGCTATAAAAATAGTAGTTAAATTACAGAAATTCACACAGAGTTGCATTTTAGAAAATACCTTAGATACATCATTACAAATAAAATCCCCATCGACTCCATGAGTAATTAATTTAAACTTATTCAAAACAAGTTTAATGGTACAAAATTTTTGAAATGATCATCATAATCAAGTTGCAGTTCCTTCATCATTAAGAGTATTTCATAAATGGTAATTCTTAGAAAAAGACAAGACATACTGTTTTTGTTTCACCTATATTTGTATGTTATTATCTTACCATGTATAATAAACAACACATAAGTTTGATGGGGGGATAATATTTGTGTAGCCAAAGTCAAATTCTATTCTGTTAAAGTTGAATTATGCTTTGGCTACTCTGTTAGAGTAGAATTTTGGTAGATTTGACTTGGAATTGGGATTGTTGATTGAGATGTTGTTTTAAGCAGAACTCAGACTCATTTGAACTCGAAAATTTAGGGGAAGACGGGAACAGAGTTTCCACACTAGGTTCCTTGCATTTACCCTGCTGCATGCGGGGGGGATATAGCATAAAGCTAAAAAATAATAATAACTCACTTTGATATTATGACCTGATTCCATGAAATGAAACAAATTAAAGTGTGTATGGACATTTTAATTACTAAAATCTACACAATTATCATTTAAATATTAGAAATTTGATTAATTAAAAAGAAAATTTGAACAGGTAATAGCGTTTTACGAGGAGAGACTGACCTGGCACACCCCGGCCGATTCGGAGTGAACTAGTGACTGTGATCGTAACTGATACTGGACTTTTATATTACTTAACTTACTTCGAATAAACGTCGCGCGGCCATCTTGTGAAGATGTTCCATTATAAAATATTGAAGATATCATTTTTCTATGAGCTGCTATATAATAAAGTTATTAAATTTTATTATTTCTTTTGTACTAAATATATTTCAAAATAATAACTATATAAGTTACTTAATGCTTTTGGGATTTTTTTGTAATTGTTTGAATGGAAATTGATTTATGTTCTATAAACTTATGGTTATTTTTAATTAAAGTGATTTGTTTGTAATTCATCGTTTTTTATATAAGGTTTTTACTAAAATAACATTCCTAAGGTAGTTGTAGCTACTATTGCTAAATGCAATGATGCCCTAATAATTCGATGAACAAATTCCAAGGATTTCTGTAATATATGCCATTTCTTTCTTTATAATAAAAAAATATATTTTATATTTGTATTCAATTAAATATGTACGGAATACTAAATTAAGTATTTTATTACGTTTTCACAGAGTGCGGTATGTTAGTTAAAATATAAGGAATATATATTAAATAAAGTTTAGTAAAATTTTCAGAATAAAAACTGAACTTCTATCATATAATCAAGGTTAGGTTAGGCTCGATCAAGGGTATTGAGGGTTTAAAGACGTGAATTTCATAGTTGAACTCCAAATTGTAATGCAATAAGCTGAATATATTGTGTTTATAATAAATATATGACTTTTACTTCTATAAATCATTTGAGATTAATACAAATTAAAAGAGGCCGAGGCACAAGGTGTGACTGTAACGCTACAGTTTCCTCGGTTCGTGGAACTCGAGGAAATTAAATATTTGAGACTTTTTACACTCTGTCACCAATAGGCTCCCAAAGGGTTTGACCGATAAAGATGAAAATTTGCAAACATATAGACATGACCACGTAAGATGGTTTTAGGCGAAAATAAATTTGTAAAAATGCACAAATTCATTTCTCGCTTCGCTCAACATGTGAGCACTACCGAGATTTTGCGAGAGCAGCGAGTCAAAATTGAGGTCCGCTGGACGCCCCTAGTTATTTATATTTTCATTTCTTCGCTCTGGTAAAGCAA
>FAPP01013195.1:0-14098 GCA_001485965.1 Heliconius ismenius | reverse complement strand
CTCTACAGACATAGCGTGTTGAGTGGCGTACGTAGTATGTACGTTACATGTTACATTGATTCATATATTATGACGTCATCGTTCTGCAGTTAGAAGCTGAAATTTTTTTATTGTTATTGTTTATGGAATGAGGATATATATCCCTTATTTTCTATTAACAATGACTTTTTACTTTTTAAGAATTCTCGAGTTCGAAATCAGACTTTTTCCCAAAATGTTGGAACAGACTTCCTCTATCACCTATAAAAACTGGTCCACTGGTCCAATCACTGTATGTCACAAGGCAAATGTCAATATTCGTGTATTTAAAAACAATCGTGCTACTGCATTTTTTAATGACAACAATTAAATATTAAGAAAAAAATATTAATATTGCTGACTCCATTTGTGTTTAATAGAATTAGCTTTTCGTGCGTCTTAACATAATTACATTGATTTTAATAGGTATTCATAAGCTAATTTAAGAAGTATTGAAATTACTGTTTTGACCTAATATTATGTAGTTTAATTTTTATATCGACAATAACATGTAATTTTAAGGCTTAGTTCACCTTTGGCAATTGTTAAGATTAGTAAAATTTCAGTAGGTAATATAATATTTAAATTAAAGAAAAAACAAAATATTGAACGTAATTAAAAAGAAATATACTTTTTATGTATTAAAAATGAAATTAAATCGCTATTAACGCTATATCCCGCATACAGCAAGGTAGGCAAAGGGAACCTAGTGTTAAGACACTCCGTTCTTTACTTTTCGTCGAATTCTGGAAGCATTATAGGTGGAGTGGCAGAACTCAACGTCGCGCTTTGTCTCGACAATAGTGCAAGGAGTGAAAGCCTATGATCATTTCAAAATCTATTATTTATCGTAGAGACATAATATTTTCTTAATACGTTTAAAAAATATATATTATATTTTTTATGTAGTAATTATGATTAAATGCATGTATTCAATTTGATTGCTATTTTTCCAATTTAGGAACTGGGGAAATTTTATAAGAAGTGAAACAAATTGTTCATGAATCTGAACCTTGAGAGTTACATATACGAGTATTTTGTAAATACTAAAAATATATCTCTACTTATACATTACTCAAATAAAGGTATTATAAAAAAACAACATAAAATGCATGAATTTAATAAAAACAATCATTGTACACATTTTTATATACAAAATATTATAACTTAAGTCCATTATTATTTTTACAAAATTTACTTGATATTGGAAAATGTTTGATTAATGCTACTAAGTCACAACTTACGTTCAATTTATAGTAACAACAAGAAATTATTAACTTACTAAATGCTTTTATTCTATATTTATTACTTATTTTATATATTTTATAAGTACACCTATTATTCTTAATATTATATTAACCTAGAATTTTTTTTTTAACAAAAAAATAATATTTTTTAAAATTTATCTAGTGCGATTAGATAAATGCTGATATGGACATAGCCATCGTCGTTTTGACTATTTATTTAAAAAAGAAAACGTACAAAGAAAATTTTATCTTTAAGTAAATAAGAAATGATTACAAAAATGTCAATATGGATGGAATTACCTACCTATATTTTTTTGTAGTTGTGTGTACACTGTAGTGCTCTTTTTGTTTTTTTTTTTTTGTGTATTCAGAACGTTTTCATGATGCTACCAGACTAGTATATGACTTTGAAGACGACAAAGAATTTTAAGGAAGGAAAAATAATTTTTACCTGGTATATATACATATGAATGTCATATTATGAAGGAAGAATCTGGGTTTCTAGTGCAAGATACGGACAAACTGTGAAAATCGAAAAATAAACAATCTATTATTTATTAATTATATTCTTATACAATTTTCACTCTTTGCCCTTTTTGTAAAAAATGCAGATTTTTCAATTTTAATTATGAGAAGCCAACCTTTTTGTGCGTCTTTTTCGTTATTGTTTATTTATACATATAATATTCATTAATTAATAACATATTCATATTTGTTACAAAAATGGCTGTTATTTTAATTTCTAAAGAATCTTACGTTTACTTAATCTTTGGAAAATATAGTCTACTTCTTGTCTAATATACAACCTCCAATTACCATTAGCCTTAACGTACCTTAGGGGATGACATTTGAAAATCACAACTATTGTACTTCTGTTAAAATACAAAGAAAATACTTTCATTTATTTATTACATTCTAGTGAAAACAGTTTCCCTCTTGATCATTTGGTTGGATATCTCACGTTCGTTTCTTGTTTTCTTCATTCAAGGCGGGACTGCCGCAACGTTATTAGGAACTATTTCTGACTCCTCATCGACAGAATCAGATTCACTTTCCTTATTGGCTGGTTCATCAGGTTCATCCCTCATTAATGTTCTATACTTTTTAGCGATTATTTCCCAATCTACTACATTTTCAATTCTCGTCATATTACTAAAGCTAAGTTGTGAACCCAAGGGGCTTAAATGTACTACTGACAAACGCGTTGAGTCTGAAATTACATTTTAAGTAGGTATCTTATATTCTGGTCTGATTTAACTAATGAAATATATAGAAAAAATATATTTTGAATGATAGAAATGCCTGAAATTTTACCTTTAGGCACAACTTGCCCCCTTTTAACTTTTGATAGCCATTTTGCACCAGCTTTTGATCTCGCGCTCATTTGATCCTGACGTTGCATACCGATCATATGTACTAAACTGGGACGTTTCTTTTTACTTAACCGCTCCTGATAAAAAATTATAGAAATACAATAGAAATACAACAAACCAAAACTATTTTTTAAAAAGGTTTCTTTTTAATGGCGAATATCTTACCTTACACCTATGTATCAACCACATGAGCCAAGTCGTTACTAAATTAAGTGGAGATGGCGCAGTGTTAGTTCGGTGCATGTTGCGGATTAGTTTAGATAAGCCATATTTCCATTCTATATCTGATTGAGCCTAAAACATTATTATTATCGTGATATATTAGTTGTACCTACATTTCTTACTTGTTTTTTTAAATAAATTTCTTATTATATAATACAAGTATGTTATAAAAAGTTCTATCGTGTTTGACTGAAATAATAACATTTAACTAAATAATTATATTATATGGAGCTATTCTAGATTCTTCTTGCGATACAAAATAATATATCGATAATATCTTACAAAATAAATGTGAAAAAATATTTTGCAATATAATATTAGGTATAATTTACGATAACAATGTTTATTCGGTCCTAGTACAAGTATTGTAACACCACGACGTAGCCTTTACACTCCCGGCGCTAATATTGTAAGGTAGTGTCTATTCAGAGCGCGTACTGTCCTCATAATCATAAAGCTACTTTTATTTTAAAAATAATTTTATTCTCAAACTCTATTCTCTATTCTCAAATTTACTATATAGTGTAGGCCTCGTCCCCTACAATATTATAAGCATCATATCACGTATAACGTTCCTTAGTTTGTTTCTATGTTTTTGTTACTTTACATTTAAAAAACATACAATCCTTGTTATTATTTACACGCTTCTATTACAGATGCAAGCCGCGTACACTAGCTAGGTAGTCCGTTCACGTGTGCATTACCTGTATCCTTTGATACGTGTCTGACATCATGGCAATGAGTAGATTTATCAATACCACAACCGACACCAACATGTAGATGCCGAAGACTATTTTGAACAAATAATTGGTCCAGGCCGGTTGCGTGTTGCTATCGTTCCGGTGGACCCTCGTTTGTTCTGTGGTCGTCTGGCCGAACACCGCGAAGAACAGCAGCTCGAACGAATATATTGGGTTCATAGTCACTGTGGACAACCGAGTTGAATGTGACAACAAATTTACCTGTATACGTTGGTAAGTGTCCGACATCATCGCAATAAGGAGCGTTATGAGCACCACAACGGACATCAACAAGTAGGCGCCGAACACAAACTTGAACAGGTTCTGCGTCCATAATGGCCGAAGAGGTGACACGTAGTTCAGGTCTGACAAAGTAATCTGGCCGAAAAGGGCGAAAAACAATTTCTCCACCGCCTCGATTGGTGACAACGTTGCTAGAAGACAACACTCGATCGACAAAGACCTTAGATTCTCATGAGCATGGAGGGGTATGTTAATGCATTAAATGTTTATTGAACAGTAGTCAGGCTATCTGGTAGTGTGAATGTAATGTTTGATCAGCATCAATTTACCCCTTCATTTTAATATTTCTCTTATAGTATATTTTATAGACTAGAAAGATTGAATCTATAGACATTTAAGGCAAGTGCTATATTTTAAAGTTAAATTTAACATAGATATGTAACCCACAACTAGCATTTTCGACTAAGTAACTAATGTTCAAGAGTGCGTTAAAGGGGTAGATTGATTTGTGTAAACATGAAATGTAATGTGTTCATTGATAAGTGTTATAACAATTTTAAATGTTATATTATTAGTTATAGTAAAGGAGTTGTTTTTATAACCAATCGTAAATTAAAAGTCATCAATCTACCCCAATCCCCTCTACTTGTGTCCATTGACAGCGTGGTCACAGTGTGCCACACAGACGACAAACAGCCAAACGTTACAATAGGATACCTTAGGACGCTGGTGTCAAACGCAGGACAAAAGCCTTGCGGCATGCGCAAAACAAACTTGCTCCATTGAATGCGGTGAGGTCGGCCACTCATTCCACTAAAACTAGATATATCGCACAAGGCATTTTCTGTTTACTCTATCTGGAAATTTATTTAATATTTTATCAATATGCTCAATGCAGGAAAATATAATGTATTTCATTATGTATTTAGATGATAAAGACAGAAAATGCACGCGCAACAAGTTATCATTATACTAAATCTAAACATTAATAATGATTGCCACTGATCTACGGCACTGTAGATATAGTAATGAAGACATGCCACAGATAGCGAGAGGTGTATATATAACATGACCCAACTCATTCTTCATCCCCGTGATTAAACAATACGTTGATTGACCTGACGTTCAAGCTTGCAAGCGCATTGTAATCAAATAAAAATAAGCACATAGATTTAAGGCAATCATCGTAAAATGCAATTAATGAATTGAAGTATATTTTGATATTGTTTTTCTCTATTGCTATGATCGACTTACGACCAGTCACCCCTTGCTTTCTTCGATATGATTCTCCCGAAAACCATTGGGGATCATATGCTTGTCTTTTTGTTCGAAGATTATTATCTATTATAAGAATTTATTATAAATACTTTTATATTTTATTCAATTTATTAGGCCTATTAGGTAACACAATAATGAGTAATACAATCTTGATGACATAAATTTGGTGAAAATTTTCAAGTAATTGAAGTCCTTACCATCTGAGAATATTTTTCTTCTGGCTTGTCTAGCGTATTTATTGTCTTCTGGTCGGTATATATTCCGGAACGGCTGGTTTAATGCTACAATATGCATTGAGAATCCAAATACGAAAATAGCTAAAACTGCAAGAAATCGTCCCAAGTCTTTCATTAAGTCTCCAATAATAATCGCCCAAGGACCGAATAAGTGATGGAAGGATAGAAAGTCTAATATTTGTACACAAGCTAACAAAAATGACAAAGCAAAAAATTGATTCCTACAGTACATTAAAGTTGGCCAATATTTAGGTAATACAAAAATCCATCCTACCACGTGCGTTGCCACACCAATCATACCTAATAGTAAAACTGCTATCTTAATCCAACCTAAGCCAGATTTATCACTAGGATTTGTTAGCTCAAAAAGTAAAAGACCACTCAGACATACGAGTAGCATCCATTCATACCATCTAGGTACTAAACTTTCCCTAAATATTGAATTATAAATAGGAGTGATCGCCACTAACGCTAATAAAACCATTAGATATATATGTGACGTTAGATAGGACATAAACTTTATTATAGGAATTTTATTATATTTATGGCCTAATGGAAGAGAAAAGACGACCCAGACTGGCGGACAGATTATAAATGCGAAAAAAAGGAACATAATTTTGATGCCAGTCCACTTGAGACTCCCTCGCCAGAGTTCCTGAAATAATATAAAATATTATTAAAATGGCTAATTTTTTTAAACAAGTATTGCTATAGTAGTCGAAGTTACCTATTTTTTACCTGAAGATATCTCTGAACAACTGTATGTGCGATGACCTCTTTTTGTTCATTTTCTATTAATACATCTAAAAACTCTATATTTCTATTGTCAGTAGCAGTAAGTATATGCCCAGCAGAGTCTGCACCAGCTGCTAAAGCTAATAATTCTGTGGCCATTGCCTCACATTGCTTCCCAGCAGCTATTAAATCTTTGGCACGCTCCTTTTCCTGTATAAAATATGCGAAAATGTCAGAATGATATATAATAAGGAATAATTTTATAAATTTTATTATTATTACGGAACAATACCTTAGTTGATAAATTTATGTATAAATTAGATAATTTAGCTGCTGTATCAACGGGTGCTGGTGAAACCAAAACAAATTCTTCTATGGGTATATTATTATGATTTTTTGAGCAGACCATTAGATTGTATATAAATCTTTTGTCATCCATAAGCGATTGCGTGTCGTGCTCTTTGTGTAAAAGGTATTCTAATACGTCATTATGATTCTCTGAAGCCGCAAACCAAATGGGTGCACAATTCAAATTTGTTTCACTTTTTGGAGACGCTCCTGACTCGCATAATAATTTAACTACGTTTAAATACCCTGCTTTAGCGGCGCAGTGTAATGGAGTCCACCCATTTTTGTCTGTTGCATTTATTTCTGCTCCTTGCCCAAGTAAGACTTCTACCATTTGGTAATGCCCGTGAGTGGATGCGATATGCAAACCAGTCTTACCGTGTCTATCTGTACTTTGTAATAACTCTGCAGATCTGCTTAATAGCAAACCTACTATAGACATATGTCCACCAAAGCATGCCAAGTGTAATGGATTATATCCCTGAAATAGGTTAAATAAATTTTATATATATAAATGAATGTTTGTCTGTATGCTCTTTATAGAATCGTAAACTATGCATTTTATCATGTGATGATCTTTAGTAAAGTTGTTGTGCATGAGCTCACGGTTTCTGTGTTGGTACGACCAATTTTCGACAGATGGCGCCAGTCTCATTGTATGTTAAATATTATGAAGTAATAAGTGTATTTCCAGAAAGTAATAGTAAGTGTTTATATATTTAAATATAAAAGTTATATACTTTTCCTTACATTTTCGTTGGTAGCAGCGTCAACTTGTACACCAGCAGAATTAAGTAATAATCGTACAACATTTTCGTTACCATTATAGGCGGCAAGATGGAGTGGTGTTAGGCCAGATTCTGCACCTAATATTGGTACTAACGATAGCCCTGTAGGGGGTTCTGATTTTACTGTTCCAGGTACTTGTGATAATAATTCTCGAACGGTCTCTGTGGGAACATAGAAATTATGTAATAACATAAATATGACTAGATCATTTTTATCAAATTAGAAATACCTGCTTGTCCATAATATGCAGCTATGTGTAAAGGGGTTAAACCTAATTTTTTACTAGATATCCTCAATGTGTTTGTAGAACGCATCACATCTAACACATTTGTATGACCATGTTCCGCTGCTAGGTGAACAGCTGTTAAACCAGCTCTATTTTCATCCGTACAAGAAGCCCCAGCTCTCACAAGAACTCTTACTACGTCTGCATGGCCACCTTCTGCAGCTAATTGTAAAGGAGTTGATTCATTTAATTTATTTCTCGCTGATATGACACCAGTTCTATCGAATTTCATCAGTTCTTCTATAACTTTGACGGATCCTTGAATGGCTGCTATATGCGCACAAGTATTTCCATCTTTAGTGGTGGCCATTACTAAGTTTGGATGCTGTTGTAAAAATAATTGTACCACTTCGGAATAATTATTTTGTGCAGCAGAATGAATAGGTTTTTGGCCTAGTTCATCTGTAGCATCAATATTGGCACCAAGTTCAAGTAATAATTTGCATACTTCAATTTGACCACTTGCAGCAGCCAAATGTAGTGGAGTTTGTTTTTTCAAAGTTAGAACATCGATCATTGCATTGTGATCCCTTATTAAAAATTTAACCAAATGTGCATATCCATTCATAGCTGCTAAATGAAGAGCAGTTCGTCCATTCCGCGCTTTCGAATTGATAAAAGCTTTATTTGTTAATAAAGCATCGCATACTTGTAGATAACCGTGCTCAGCAGCTAAGTGTAGGGCGGATCTTCCTTCAGTGTCAAACACATCTACTCTCGCATGATTTGATAATAATGTACTAACAAGTTCCATGTGTCCACGATTACATGCAATTAATAAAGGTGTCCATCCTACAGAGTTCTGTTTATTAAGCGCTCTACCAACATCAGCTGCCGACATATCGGCTATCATTTCCGTTAAAACGTCATTGTTACCAGCAATAGCACAAAAGTGAAAGGCTGTTTCTTGACTGTGTCTCGTCTGCAAAGTTACATCAGCACCATTTTGCATGAGACATTTTACGACCTCTTTATCTGCAGAAGCTACTTTGACTTCTTCTTTAGTTACTTGGCCGGCGCAATGTAAGGCACTTCTTCCGTCTTCGTCAACGGCGTCAATGTAAATAGTTGCAACTTTTTCTCCTTTATGATTTTTAACAAATTCTATTAAATGCCGTACAACGTCTGGTTTGCAACTTCGACACGCCATATGAAGAGGTGTTTCGCCTGCCTAATTGTAGTAATTTATGATATCGCATTTAAAAAAATTTTATTATGAAACTAATACTATTTAAATAAAAAACAAGATATATTTTTTTCCAAAAATAATAAGTAGATCATTTAATTTGAATGTGGTACCTTAGTTTTTCTTAATGGATCTCCTCCATCTTCGAGCAACAGAACTAAAGTGGTAAGGTTTCCATATTTTGCTGCTACATGTACTGGCGTCATCCCATCTTCAGTGGCTTTATTTGGTCCAGCGCCGGATTTCAGTAACATTAGCGCACATTTGTCCCCTGGTGACAGTTTTGTATAAAAAATTACTCTCATGGTAGTTTTTTATCGGTGTAGAATAGAGAATAAAATTACATCTCGGATAACTTAAGCGGGGACGGAGTATCTTAACACTGATTAATTATACAGCGGGAAGTTGAAAAAAAATGAGATATAAAGTCTACCGTCAGGTATTCTAGCAGCAATATGAAGCGGGGTCTCCCGTTGTTTGCCTCCCCTGATATGGACATCAGCTCCGTATCCCAGTAACGTTTCTACTACTGCTGGCTTACATGACTCGACTGCTATGTGAAGTGCTGTATAGTTATCCTGGGAATTGTAAAAAAATTAAGAATATTATACAAAAATAGTAAAAAAACTTTGTGTAATATATTTTCTGTGAGCATTGCTTGGGTGACTGAATAATTTTTTTGGATATTTTTTTTTTTTAAATGTAAAACATTCTGAAAATTCATCATAATGATGATATTTTAATAAAATATATATAATACCTACATTATGTAACGTGCACATCTTGCACTTCGAATAGAGACATCTTTTTGAAATATTGTTGACATAAAAGTATTAGGTATTTATCATCAAAACTTCAATATTACGTAATGGTAATTGGTTAACAAAAAATATAGTAGTAATAAGCCGCATAAATTGTAATAAAATAGTCATAAGGCATTGTAGTAATAATTTTTTTAATTGAATATTGCTTATAAATAATATTTACATTTGTTGTGACATCGACGCTCTCGCCCTTTTGTAACAGGGTGTTGATGATACCGACGTGGCCGTATCTTGCCGCTGTGTGGATGCTGCGAGCGCCGTCCTGGAATAAATATTACTACTATTTCATCATAATTCTAAAATTATAAATTATCTAGTCAAATGTATAATCTTCTTCTAATTTAAAAGTATACTTCTTTTTTGTCTCACCGGGACGTCTCTAGCACAATGCCCGCAATATGTGCGTGGATAGTCCAACTGTGTCAAAATCTAACCTAACTAATAATTACTGCAGCTAAAACGCCTGTCGTAAATTCGAAACATTATTCATCTACAGTCCATATTACTTTAAAATTTTTGAAGGCTTATAAGCAATAAATTAAAAAATGTATTAAGAAAACTTTTTTATTTCATATCAGCTTTTGTTTCCCAGTGTAAATAATTACGAAGATACAATTTCAAATAACGACATACGATAAAAATTACATGAATAGTTATCGTATTATATATACTTACTTATATTATAAAAAATATTGTACAAATAAATCCCTTTTTGCAAGTAAAAAATAATAATAATATAGTGTAGTTATAAGAATTTATGTTTGCTGAAGTTAATGATTTCATTTCCTTTAATAACATACAAGGACATTTCGTGCGGTGAGCTAGTTTCTGGGAAATTAGTTGCTTACTGTTTTACTGTAAAGAACGTGTATAAGGACGTCCCACGTGCTAAGCTAATATTGATTGCGTTTGAGCCTCTGAAAGTGCCCAAATCATACACATTTATATAAAAAATGAAAGTATATTTACTGATATAGAAATTTTACATATTTAACATTTTTAACTATAATAGTAGTACAAGTTACCAACAAGCACCAACGAGCGACACATTTCTTTTTCGCTTCCCAATGTATCCCGCACATAGCAGGGTAGGCAAAGTGATCATAGTGTTATATATTATATACACTTGTCTCATTGAGATATTTCCGTTCTCCACTTTCCACCGAAATCTCGAGCAATTGCATATTGAGTCAACGGTAAGCTTTACCTCGTTACAAGAGCAGGGAAACGAAAATATTGAATATTTCACTCCCCCGAGTGGGAATCGAACCCACAACCTGTAGCGTTTAAAGTGGCACACTTATGTTCCTACAACACGGCTGGCTTTAAGATTGTTTAATTACCTTGTTAGGCATATGCAGGTAGACGCCTTTCTTGAACAGCATCATAGCGCAGTCGGCGTGACCGTTTAATGACGCGATGTGCATCAACGTACTACCGTCTTTAGTTCTTTCAAAAATTGACGCTTTAAATTTATCTGCTAACAATTCAATAATTGCAGCATGTCCATTTTCTGCCGCCAGATGCATTGGAGTTCGATCTATAAAACGATATTATCTTAGTTTATAAGTGATTTAAATATTAAACATATTAAAATTAATTAAAATATAAATTATTATTTTATTTCGATACAATTTTTAAAATGTCGTTTTACCTTAGTATTACGTTAATAATGAAACTTATCTAAATATATTTTAATTGAATTAAGCCATTACAAAGCTGAAATCTTTTTTAAATCGATTTAAAATAAATATTACCTTCATTATCTGCAATAGCTGCGTTTGCTCGTACTCCATAAAAATATTTAACCAGAGGTTCATCCCCTTCTGCTGCAGCAATGTGCAAGGCTGTTTGCCCTGCACCATTGACTGCATCTACTGCTGCGCCATAATCTACTAGGATCCGTGACATATCAACGTCTCGTCTTCTAGCTGCTAAATGAAGCGCTGTATCCCCCACTGGAGTGGAAGCCTGTACATAATGTCTTATATTCAATCTAACCAATTGCTTTTAAGTAAGATAAGTCTAGTCAATTATATATTTAATTTAAAGTAAATACAAGCGGAAATTTTATTAAAATATTTTAGCATTAAAGGAATAAATTATGACCTTAAGCTGCTCCGCCGTCTGCGCACTAAGCAGCTCGCGGACCATACTCTGGTTGCCGGCCTCCACTGCCAGCAGCAGCGGGATCTTGCCTCTCTGGAACACCATGTCGCGAATTAGCTTTTTCCATTCCTTTTGGCGCGCACGCTCTTTATTCAATTCGATAAAACTGAGCTCAAGTTTTTGTAAATCCCTAGATTGATTCGCGGGAGGACTGCGTATGCCTCCAGAGCGGAAGTTTAAATTAGCACTGGTCGGCACGTCCCTGCCATTATCGGACATGGCCTAAAGGCTGTATGTCAGAATACTTTTTTCCCACCAACACTCAAATCCATACGATGCAGTGTCTATGCACGAACTACTCACGCCAGTGCGGTGTGCCACTGCACGGAGCTTCCGAACGTCACAATATAAACAATACTTTCGACTTATATGCATCGCAATCTTCGTCGTCGATTCGACATAACAATAAATGGAACAGCAATCTTTACTCGCATGCAATAGGCAACCTGACTTTTATGATGCCTGTACCCTCGTCCAGTGTATACGTACTTGATCCTCCATGGGAATTATTTTAGAAATTGAAAGCGACCCTTGACAAACATGGTGAACTGCCTTGCTCTAGTCGTGTCGTAGGGCGGACTGAGACTTATTGTATTAAAATTACTAATTTTGAAATTCAACGCTGACGTTATAACTAATATTCCGCGACTGATTTGCATTGTAAATTTTGCGTTGTGACGTTTACTCGGCGGCTAAAGCTCGACGGATAATTAGCTAGTTTCTATTCGTGGGGGTGGTTCGTTTTCGCCGTTGGAATGTCGTTAAAATGAAAACCTTGTACTAGTTTTATATAATTTTTAATAATTTACCGCGGGATGATGGCTGATATTTCAAGCCGGAATTTAGTGAGCTGATCAATCATTTAAACATTTGGATTTTTTTTCATCAATTTCAGTAGGCGCGTTTTGTTTACATGTTTTTTCATGAGGGGAGTCACCGGTGGCGACGGCGGTGCCAGGCGGCAGAAGACTGCACGCGATCATCGTGACCAACGCTGCATCAGCTCTATTTACTACCAAAACTAGTAGGTAATGGAAGCTCTAAGACAGTATTGTAAAGTTGAAAGTATATTGACTTTCATGTAACTAGCCAGCGACGACGTTTACAGCATTTACGACCTATCAGTGAAGATTAAATTGGTACATAAATAATAAATATTTATGAAATATGGTAATATTGACTTTGATGTATGTGATAACATAAAAATATTGAATTTGATAACATATAATTATTACTTTTATAGTTTTCATATGTACCTACACATATGTACGAAATAGAAATGAAATTAGAAATAAAAAATGCTTAAAGAAATATAGTAAAATTATGTAAGATGTAAATTAATAATTGTAATGAAAATGTAATTGTTCATACATATATTAGTAATGTGTATTAGTTCATATATATGTAACATTTACATAAATAACATATTACTAAAAAGACATGAAAGTAATGCTTTAAAATAATAATAAACTGAAATAATATTTTTGGTTTTGTTAAATATTGCTTCAATAATTCGCTTACCCCATCTGTTCGTAGCCTTATGTCTTTACCAGCAGCCGTGAGTAATGCACGTAGAATACTCGTCGCCGTGCCAGTTTGTCTGCTTGCGACCAAATGCACGGCAGTCTGTTGGCGACTCTATATGCATATAAAATAATTGGTTTGAAATTTTTTTTTAAAAATAATCACATTATATCTCACCTAAACCAGGCCGAGTGAGGCTGACGCGATGGTTGTAGGTTCGATTCTCAATCAATCCTTTCGCATAACTAAGAATTCTCCTCAGCAAGTCTCATCAAAATTCGGGTCAAAAAACTCGAACCACCCAGTCCAGGTTAGGAACAGAACTGAAAACTGTACGTCATCTAGTCTTGATCTTAATCCACTGGATTATGATTTTTGGGCAGTTTTAATCATCATTGTAATCAATTCAATAATAAATTCTCTATAATTATAAAAAATATTTTACCCCTCCCGTAGCAAAGGGATCAACACCTCTTTTTGATAGAAGAAGTTTAACGATGTCTTCTCTGGAGTACATTGCAGATATGTGAAGAACATTGTAGTTGTCCTGAAAATAATTAGTTAAAGTACTTTGTTTTTTAATCCACTTGTTTACACAGTACTTCGTATTTTACGTACCTTACGGATATAGTGTAAAAACTCATTGCATTCTACGTTCCACTAGCTATTTATAATCTTTGTGTTACCGGATTGTTATTTTGTTATGCTTTTCTTTTCGTAACTTCTTACTTTAAATATTATAATTTTAAAATGGTTATCCTTTCTCATAAACAACTAATTAAGACTCAACTAAAAGAATACTTCTAATTTCTAATATATTTAACTAGCGGCCCGCTTGCGGTTTCACCCGCGTGAACTATATTATTATTAATTTCTGTCT
>FAPP01013191.1:0-10846 GCA_001485965.1 Heliconius ismenius | reverse complement strand
GTTCGGCTGTCTACCCTGCTATATGCGGTATACAGTGTGAAGCTAATTAATGCCAGGAAGAAGAAGGAGAAGAAGGCGTGAAGCTGATTAAATTTAAATTAAATGTACATATCAATTACTAGCATTTACTGAAACAACTAAGAGCCATGCCACATGAAACATAACTCATTCTCAGTAGGTACCAGAAGTAACTCTGACCACAAGTTACATCGAGTGGATTCTTTTGATGTAAGTATATAGACTTTCCCGACAAGTGGAATATCCAACGCAAAAAGACGAGAAGACGGAACTATGGTCGCATATCATCTACCAGATCAAGAAAAATATTAATACATACTTATTTCCTCCTAGTTAATCCAACAACATGGCTCTTGTAATCAGACACTGTCACTTAAAATGTGAAACACTACACATATTTCATAGACAAAGTCACATTTAATCAGAAGATTTAGAAAACAAACGACAAAGTAGGTACCGATGTAGTCAGTCGTGTCGAGATGAAATGACTCAATCTTCAACAGTCCCGCCCAAAGCTCAAAGCTGCGCCCGCGCATTGCGCTCCTGAGAGCGGTTTCAGGATGACGTGCTTCAAGGAACAGAGTCAGTTATTATTCATTTAAGATTTAATAAAAGAGAAATCTTTATTTTTTCTAAATTCTATAAGATAATAGTTAAGGAAAAAGTCTTGAAAGTGCTGCAAAATAAGCTATAAGTGAAATTAATATAAAAAAGCTTTATATTTTTTACATAAAGATAAAGTGTTTTTCCACAATTCGGAAATTAACATAGAAAACGAAAATATTACCATGGAATTCATACGTACCAACTTCTTAATACAAAATGATATAGAAAAACAAGATTATCAAAATGCTGACAACGTTTACCAAGAGATCTTCAACCAGCAAGAATTCACCGATTACTTCCAAATGTTTTGCAATCGTCCCGAGGTCTTCCAGGGTCCAGCCCAGGGTCTGGAGTACCCTGGGCTTGGAGAATGGGAGTGGAATGAGCAGGTGTTTGTGAAGGAAGAGGATATGGAAACAAGAGCGTCGACGAGTTTTAGTGAAGAAGGTCAGTACATTCTTTATTTTTTGGAAATTCTTATTTGTTATTTTATTAGGTATTTGATTCATTGAGACCGTTTTGTTGCTGAGGCACAGCGTATGACTGTGAACGCGACGGCTGTGGGTTCGTTTTACCACTCGGGGGAATTATTATTGCATATTGAATTATTTAATGCAATATATCGAAAACGTTATTCATTCGGTTACATAATTAAATGAAAAAAAATATATATATAATTAGTATTACTTATTACAAGTTGCCTGTTTCTCCATTAAGAAAAGTTGCTTGCTCTCCACATTTATTTTCTCATTTTGTGCAGTGACAATAATAGTTTAAACTGTAATTCTTTGTTGATATTGCTTAGTGAATCGAGTGATAAATTATTTTTACCCTATTTTGGTTCAAATTTCTGGTGTCTTCTATTAAATAAATCCTTTCAAATGATTGATTGTAAGAAACCGCTTCTAGTGATAAGGCCACGATTACACTTTTGTTTGTTTTTTATATATGGAAGGAATAACAATTTGATTTTTTCTTTATTTTTAGTACAATAAAGTATTATTATGATTATTATTAATATGGTGTAAAGACAACTTTGAGATCCGTCACTCAACACGCAATGCCTTCAGAATTCGGTCTAAAACAGAGTGTATTAATAGGAACGATAGAAGTATCTTAACACTAGGTTCCCTCTGCCTACTCTGCTATGTGCGGGATACAGTGTTAAACTAAACAAAAGCTATGTAGGTTAATTAATAAATAAAACTGTTAGATAATTGTTAAGGCCCATCATTTGCCTATCTTGCTGTACAGAATAAAGAGTGAAAAGAAGATAAATACTTGATAGTTTTTACAACTCACAGCCTTTATAAACAGACCTACTAACACCTAAACATCCTGCCAATAAAACCCACCTGCGCCGCCGCGCGGTAAACAAGCAGGCGCCGGCGCCTCACCTTGCTAGTGCTACTGTAATCTGTTGATTTTCTTGCTATTATGTCGTCAACCACAAGTTCATTTACGAAAGGTCCGTCAGGTCCCGTTTTTGTCGTTGGTATTGGATTCTCGAGCACTTGGATAAGTCCTAGTTAGCAGGGGAGGAGAGAGAACACAGAGTTAAGGAAGTCCTCTTCCAATTCTCCTCCCAATCTTCGAGACATTGCGTGTTCAGTACCGGTCTGTTGCATATACAGTTATAACGCTGAATCGTTGCGTCATGACGGCGCCGACAAAAGTCAGCTCAAAGTAATCATTACGAAGTACCAAAATACAATGACATTTATATTACATCAAATATTTTTTTTACTTAGTGTTAAGACACTCCGTTCCCCATTTTCTCGAATAGGAACCTGTCGAGTTCATTGTGACACGATCGTGCTCTTGCGTCAAGATGGCCTCGACCGCAATTTTTTTAGGGAATAATAATTATTTATTATATTAATTCGTCCCCCAATAAATATTTTATTTAAAAAAATATGCATAAAATATAAGCAATAACATAGCAGGTCAAACAAAAGAACTAATTTACTATCCATTATTTCAGACGCGCGGTCACCATCAGCGAGCCGCAAAGAGAGGACCGCCTTCACCAAAGTCCAGATAAAGAGTTTGGAGGCGGAGTTTGAGAGAGCCAACTATCTCACACGCTTGAGGAGATACGAGATAGCCGTCGCTCTACATCTCAGTGAAAGACAGGTGTGGTGTGGTATTTTATTTACATTATTTGGAAAAAAGCCCGGCGTTGAGTTCCGCCACGATGCCTCGAAAAATTCGACGGAAAATGGGGAACGAAATGTATTAACACTAGGTTTCCTATGCCTACGTTGATGTATGCGGAATACATCGTGAAGCTGATTTGTTTTATTAGATTAGTTTTTATTTAAATTAGATAAGAAATGTTTTTTAGCTTCACACTTTACTCCACTAACACCAAGCAGGCAGCGGCAGGCAGCAGCAGGCAGCAGCAGGCTTGCAGAAAATACTTAAAGGTACTAAGCAAAAGACGCTGTTTTACGCTCACCTTCCCAATTGACTCGTAACCTTTTGTCTTAATAGACAATATTTATTTTGTTGTTCTGGTGATCCAAAAATAAAAATTAAGTCATTCAGCCGAGTGGGGAACGAAGGACAAGGTACCTACGTCTCTTAATATTCATTTAGGAAGCTTAACATGATGTTCTTCAAAATAATATAAATATATTTTTTATTTTTAGGTGAAAGTTTGGTTCCAGAACAGAAGAATGAAATGGAAAAGAACTAAAGGAGCTTCGAAACAGAATAAAAAAACGGATCAGTCTTAATAAACTTGTTAACAATTGGATAAAATACAAATTATACAGAGTTATTTTAACATTCCTAAAAATATAATTAATCTTTATCTACGAGATACGCCCATAGATCCAGTTTTCCAGTTTCAAGCAGTTAACTATGTTAGTGTGTAATGGTTACTTTTTAATTTTTCAGAGTATATTTTTAATTATTAGTTTTGGGGACAAAACCATTCTGGGGTGAGCACGCGCCACTTGGCAACCTTATTCCTACGCCCGTGTCTTTATGTGAATAAACCACATTTTTTTAAATAGTACCTAAGTATATGATAGTGATTTAATGATACTAAATATATATATATATATATTCTGATTTAAGGTTTAATCTATACTATAATATAAACATAAGCTATTTATATTTAAATTAATTTTGCAGTCGTGGCGCGCCTGGTGGGGAAATGAAATATTTATTTAAATTTATAAGTTCGTTTCTTCGTTCTGGTCACAAGGCAAAGCACGGCGGTAAGATCCACACGCAATGCCTCAAACATTGGGGGGAAAGTGGGGAGCGGGACAATAACACTAGGATTCCTCTGCCGACCTAAATGTATGAGGGATCCGGCGGGCAGCTGAAAAAAGTAAATACTTCCAACCCTTCACTTTTGTTGATGAATATTGCGCATAAATACGATTTTTGGTAAAAATGTTCATGGGTTCAAATCAATTACTTATTTTATTACAATATTTCTAATATAGCTGAAAGACAGCTATGCTCGAGAGTTTAAACTCAAGCATCATTCAGCAGAGTTACACCTTTTGCCATGTACTATTGTTAAATTGTTAAATATGTAATTCATGGCAATAAATGTTTTATTATTATTATTATATTAACCCTAAAGTGAAAATAATATTTGATAAATTAAAGCTACAATAAATTTTCATAAGACTTTATTTACATCACTATTGTTCACTATCCTGTATGTATAGTCGCATGTCTTAGAAAAATAGAATATTGTAATCGTTTTAAGAATAAGTAATAATATAATTATTTTTTAACAACTTATTAACCTAAATATCTTTATAATAATATATTACATACTAATTGATTCCACACTTATGTACAAATTATTTTTTATAGTCATTTTAGTTTGTTTTTTGAAATAATAAACAAATAAAATATTGACCAAATATTTTACTTATCTGTGGTTGTAAAGCTTAAAATAAAAAAATGTAAAAAGAATAATTTTTAAAATATAAAGAACATTATTCTTGTCAAGTATTTTTTTATTTCATTATTTCTATTTAATTGCCTTAGAAGATCTGTAGTCGATAACATTAATTGAGAATTGTTAAGATAGCAAAAAAATAGGAATCCCATAAATAAATAAAAAAAAACAAAAATTCAGGACATAAGGATATGTTTATTAGACAAAGTCACGACGGGACGCGACGGAACTAATAATAATTATTGTAATAAAACAATATTTTGTAAACTAACACGATATCTTTGGAAGAAACTAACTCTGGCTCGCTTTTGATCAACATATTCACTTCCAAAATCTAAATTATTTATATTATACACATTTAAGGCGAAATACTTCAATTTATTACAAATATTGCCATTTTTATACCTAATATTATAAATTTGTAAGTTTGCAAGGATGGATGTTTGTTCCACTTTCATGCAGAAATTGCTGAACGAATTAAGATGGAATTTTACAGTAATATAGCTTATATGTCAGAACAAGCTAAAATTTATTTAATATTTTGCATAATTTCGCTATAAGTTCAAGCGGCCGCATTCGGGTCGCTAGTTTAATATGAATACACATAATGAGAAAAATATGTTTTTTTTTAAACAATAAAATGGTTATCCAGAAGCTACTACTACAATGTAAAACAGTGTAATTTACATACATATTATTGGAAAAAATCTATTTTTTTTTTTTTCACTAAAAACATAATAAACCTAATTAATCATACATTACGTGTGTATGTTGAATACATATGCCTTACATACATAATATGCATATATAAAATCTATCTTAACTAATATCAACCCCAGACTTTCCTTTATCAGTTATAAAGTACTAATTACATAGTTATGTTATTATAATATATATATAATATATATACAAGAATTATCATCAGTTTGTTGATAAATTCAAACATTCATTTTGTTCCAAGCGTATTTTGAATATTTACATGTTCAATACAAAAATAGTAGTTTCTTTGAATAATTATATTTTTTTAATGTTTTTTTTATATACATTCCCAGTCCTTGTATGGGGCTCTTAGTAAAAGAACAAAATTGATTAAATTGAAATTTATCTTCAATTATATTGCTGGAGACAGAAAAGATATGAAATAATCACAGACAGTCAAATTTTTGGGGATATTAAGGTAGAAAAAAACCACTTATATTGTAGTGGGGTCCAAGTTTGAGAACCTTTAGAAGCTACGCCTTAACACACTTGTAAGCTGTACATGTACACATTGGACCGTATCTAAAGGGGACATTCATAAATTACGTCAAATTTTCACATATTTTGTAATTTTATACCTAGAAATTATTAAATTGGAACTGCAGTACTGAAATTATGTGTGTAAAATGATACGGTGTCACAGTGGCAAACAAGGGAATTAATATTAATATTTAACTCTGGTAAGAAATCAAAGTGCAGTGTTGTGTTTGGTCACTGACACTCACGGAATGGAGTATCTTAATATTATGTTCTCTCTGCCTACACTGTTGTATGCGGAATGTAGCGCGTCATGTCACGACATTTAGAATTTCCCCCACCTTTGTCACACGACCTCCTCTTCAAATAATGTAATTTATGTATGACCCATTAGATATAACACCAAAAAATTATAAAATACAAGTAATTTTCAACAATATATAACATATATGATTAACTTACTATTCAAACATGAGCGTGCCAAATACAAAGCTCAGCTAACAAAATCGATAATCGAAATAATGTTGATGTCATACAAAATCGATTCTGGTACATCGCTTATCAATAAGAAAAGCAGTGTTTATTTTTTTGGAGATTTATTTACACAATTTAATGAGAAATTTTCGCAGGCACTTTATTTTATTTTATTAAGGGCCGCCATTAAGTATTATATGGAAAAATAATTTCTTTGATTTGCACAACAATTGGTCTATAATAAGGATGTCTCAGTTAAATATTGTCCATACATTTTTTGGTATTATTAATCGCTACTTTGTTTATCTGTGTATTAGTTTCTATGAAACCTATTTAGTTAAATAATTAATATTACATTAAATGGAAAAATATGCTCCAATGATATTTGAGGGGTATAATTACACCTATAATATTCTTACAATCAACAATTTTTTATGATAAATAGTTGAAAAAAATCACCTTGAGTCTCAATTTCATGCAAATGATACGAATTGAATGATTTTTTTATGTATGTATGATAAATAAATTATAAATGCATGTTCTAACCTGACTAGAGAATTTTGTATGGGAATTCCAAAGGCAGTGTCTATTTGAGATTAGAAAGAAAATGAAAGCTAATAATAATAAACAATACAAGCATAAATAAATAAAAAAGCAAAATGGATCGTATCATTTGCATAAAGACATCCACCAATATTCACAGCTCAGAATCAAACCTACACTAATATTTACATAAGGCTTCATGTGCTCTCACTTAGGTATTGCTTTGCCATGCGGCATATCACTTATACAAAAACACTTCAAGTCACTTTGGAAAACACTTTCACTTTTAAGTTGGCAACACTTAAACACTTAACTCTTTTTATCAATAAATCATCAGTAGTAGTTAAATAATCTTCTCCAACCAGGTTTCTTCTATTAATTAGGGCATTTTAATCTGTGCCTTTATTTATTAGAGTAAAAATTAGCTGTAACTATTATTTTACAGTAATGTTTATTTTCGAATGGCAGCACTGTTCAACAAGTGTCATTATTACATACAAGGCTTGTCGCTATGGTCTCTGGTCACTAACTGTAGGTAAATTAGAGATGGACACTACATTAGTCACTACATTGGACACTGTCTGAGGTATAACTGTCAAGGATTTAGGTATCTTGGGTAAGATCATTGAATTTGTAACCAGTGGAGAGTTTAACACTGTCTCAGTTGTGATTGACACTGCAGGTCCCAAATGAGGTATTTTAATGGGAGTAGATACTAATAAGGGTGAGGTTATAGTATTTAAGGAAGCTTGTGAAGTCACTGTTGCTGATTTCGATGGAATGGGAGCTATAGTTATATTCTTAAGGCCTACATTCTTCAAAATGGTTGCCGCATTAGATCCTATATTTAAATCTGGCATTTCCTTCTTATCATCAGTTGTTATATTCTGTAATACAGTGCCGCCATTGCCCAACATAGTGGATGGTTGGATTTCAGTTATAACTGTTGTTTCATCAGGGAAGGTTATATTAAGATTTTTGCTTTCTTTATTTTCTTGTAGTTTTTGCTGTCTTTCGCGTCTTATTAGGCACATTTTGTTGTAATCTTCAAAGGTTATGTGGTATCGAGTGCCCCCTGAAAGTACTTGGACGAGGCTGGGCAGTGAGTGTCCGTCTACTGCTAACTTTAGAGGCTCCCGAGCCACTTTTGCTAGGTTTTCCTGAAATATAATAGAAAAATAAATTATTATATTTTGTAATAATCTTTAAATATAGGTAATATACAAAAATAAAAAATAATAGCAATGAATGTATAAAACTCTGAATTTCGATATTTAATAAAAAATAATTTTCAAAATATAATGTAATAATAAATATAAGTAAAAAGTTAACTAACTAAAAGACTAGCACCGGCACCAACAATTAATGATTTTTTAAATTTAAATGGTTTATAAATAAAAAGATATCATTATACATTTTTTTTTTCGACAAAATAGCTAAAATAATAAAGGTTTTATTAAATTGACTATTGAAATTTATTGAAAACTAAAGTGGAATCAAAGTTTCACTTTAGTTATTAATTCTAATAACTATTATTTATTTACTAAATTGAATACTTTCATGAATATGAATGAATTGTTTACTTCAAGCGAAAGGAAAGCGAAAAATTAAACAACATAAAAAGAGAAAAAATATACTTACGGGAGTTATAGGCATTAGATTAGGTCTCCACCCTTTGCTACTAGTTTTAACCTTTTTGGGGGTATCCAATCTATCTTTTTTATCTTTTTTCCCTTCAAATTTCAGGCCGGGCATTTCTTTTTTCTCTTTTCCATCATTTTTGGGTAATGGCGCCACAGCAATTTCTGTGGGATCAGACGCCGAAACACCTTTGACTAATTGTTGTATATTATGCAGGACATTTTGTATGGCCTTCCTGCCTTGGGCGTTGGGTGTATTTATTGCTATAAGTTCAGGCGGCAATGCTTTAGCCTTTTTCTCAGACTTAGACTTAGTTTTAGCAAAAACTGGTGGCGGCATAAATTTTTTAGGTTCTTTATCCTCATTTTGATTAGATTTGAGCAAACTCTTGCCATTTATAGAGGGTTTTTTGCGAAATTCTATCAAACTGACGGATTCTCGTCTCGTTTCTGCTATATTATCGTAGGCTCGTAGCCTATTTTGTACTGAAGTACTGTAATTAACCGCATGAGGTGAAGCATTGTGTGCCAAAATTAGATCACCACTTCTAAAATATTTTTCCAAAATTATTAAATGTCTTAAAAAACTGGATTGGTTGCCGTACGGCCTTTGTAGTTCAGCCCAAAGTTTTCTAGTCTCGTTATCATATTGTATTACACTGTTACATTTCTCCCAGCCCTCAGGAGTAACTCCTTTTACGTTGTTAAACTCCACATTACACTGTAAATTCATTTCTTCTTCACCCGGAAACAATTCTCTAACAGATATTGATGGATTAGTCTCTAATCGTTTCACCGGGTTTGAATACTTGGAGTCAATTTTTTTAGTATCTTTATCTACCGTCATTTTCTTTGATAATTCGCTTATATTTTTCTTTACTTGTGTAAAACTTTCTGAGAGCTGCCATTTGTTTTTTAATGTATTAATGTCTGCTGATTTTCTATTTGGTATCGTCTCTATTGTGCATTCGTCATTTAACGGTATATTTTTAAGAATAGTTATTTCTTTTGGCCTTTCTGTTTCAAATTCATATTCATCAATCTTAGACTTGTTATCCTTGAGGGATAATATTTGACCTATTTTATGTAATCTTTTAGCATTTTTCTCATTAACTCGGTGTTGGTTACCTGGTTTTTGTATACCAATGTTATGAACTTTTAAGATATTCTTTTGTTTTTGCGTCAAATTCGTTTTACCTTGAAATTGCGCTGGATTATTTTGTTTCTGGAGCAAATATCTCAATTCAGTCTGTTTATCTAGTATTAATGGAGTTTCTATATCACACATTAGATCTTCTGTATCACTTTGGGTATTATTTTCTGTAGTTTTAGCGTTTGGTACTAATATTTTATTAGATGATATCAAGCTTTCAATATCTTCTTCTAAATTCTGTTTGTCTTCTGGACTCTCTTCTTTAGCTTTCTCCTTTTCTGGGGAGCTTTCTGTAGTTCTCGATGATGTTTCACTATTATTCTCAGGTTCTATAGATTTTCTTTGTTTAGATTTGTTTCGTGCTTTTTTCTTCTGTTTGTTTGCGCTTGTGTTGCAATCTTCTAGAACTTTAGCATCGTCTGTGCCTTGATGTTCTAGAGGTATTTCCACTTTGTATATTTGTAGTAATCTGGAATAAAAGAGAATAATATATTTTAAACTTGAGTAGGTTAAGCCAAGGGAACTTCGTGTTAAGACCCTGTGTTCCTTGTATTGAGTAGCGGAAGCTCAACGCTGCTCTCTGGTCTTGGTATCAGAATGAAGAAATCAAAATAATTCATTCCTCCTAGTGTGCATCGAACCCACAAGCAATAACAAAACTATTATTTACAAATTTTTTGAAATACACAATTAATGTTTTAAATAAATACGATGAATTGATACGATGATTAATGTTTTAAATAAAGACGAAAATCCAAATTCAAATGTCAATGCAGGTTTTTATTCAAGAGTACATAATATTAGAAAACATCTCAACAGTGACACAATGTGACAGTAATATGTGTAACAATAGTTGGGGTTCAATTCCGGGTGAACGATATATAAAAGTTAACTTAAATAAAAATACATTGGAAAAACAAAAAAGAACCCACTTCCTCGTGTAAGCCTCAGCGTGTTTATCATTGTGACCGGGTCGCTGCAAAAGAGTGCAATAATATCTGCACACTTTGCACAGTACTGGCCTCTCGTTGAATTCAACTGGAATACCCGCTTGCTTGAATAGCGGGTTGAAATCCGCGTAATCCTGGAAATTATATAGAATAACTGTTATAGACAGTCATTCTTGTCTGATATGGCATTCTTATCTGTATTATTCTATAGTCAGTTAAGAGAGTAAGCCTACTCACTTCCTGACGTGGTTTAATTGCTCATTTTTTAATACATTGCGTAAAAAAACCAAAT
>FAPP01013186.1:6132-22335 GCA_001485965.1 Heliconius ismenius | reverse complement strand
AGTGCTAAAACCGGCACTGCCTATAGGGTAGGTACTACTGGACCTACAATTATGAAATTTGGCAAGGGAAAAAAAAGTTAAAATATACACTTATAACTGTAATTTATTTCACACGTCCGTATGCACACATTTTGTAAATTTAAATTTGTTAACTTAATTGTCCTTCCCGTTGACATACAATCCTGATATTGGTATGAAATCCTCCGGACCGGATTTTTTAGATGCGAATAGTGCTGCACTGCACTTTGGGGTTATCAAAAACTATAGTTTTAAACAAATACTTATAACTGTTATATATGACAAAATAACTAAATAGAATGATTGGTTCATTAATTAAAAAAATGATCGAAATGTAGACACTACTTTATAAAATGAAAATATAAACTTCAAATGACCATAAAATTCCAGCATATTTAAACTATAAACGTTTCAGCCTTTGTCTATTTATTTCGCCCTTGTTTAAGCTTGGTAAGATTAAAAATATTCGCAAGTTGAATGGCCGAAGTAACCAAAGAGTTCGAACAAGACCAAGAAAATGAAGTCTATTAGCGAATTTACGACGCATGATATATGCGCATGCACAGACCTATCTCGTGACCTCCGCAAATATCTATAATATATTGTTTATTACCTATGAAAATACATATCACGACTCAATAATAAGTGGACAATTATACGATAATAATGGAACTATTTAAATAGTATTGCGAAATATTATAATTAAAAAAAAAAGCTTTTAAATATTCATCTATCACGTATATCCACTACAAAATGATGTCTTAATTTGTCTTAAGCAATTTCGAGCGAAAGCTCGCTCTGGTTACGAGGCAAACGCTGCGTTGACATCCGCCACTCAAAACGCAATGCCTTAAGAATTTGGCGGAAAGTAAAGTGCACTAATCGTTCTAGTGTTAAGAAACTACATTTGAGTTTCTTAACACTAGATTCCCAGGTAGCCTTTGCCAGCAATATGCCCTCATATTGCTGGCAAAGGCTACCTTACAGCGTGAAACAAAAAAAAGAAAAAACAATGTTTATAAATATAGGAATTATGTTATACACCAGCCCACAATATTAATCAACGATACTAAACGTAATATTTCCTACTTCCAGAGGCACGTCCTAAATGGCAGACTCTACCAGAAGTTCCCGGTTACGTACCAGTTTACATCCGCAACGGCGACACGCCGCTATATGAAATCAATCCGGATTTAGCAGAAGCTTTTCACGCTTTGCCTATAGGCCGAAGCGTTAATAAAGAAGTGGAAGCCTCATCAGATATAGAGCTAGAATCGCCACAAAGTGTTCCAGACGTAATACCCATTGACGATCATCGCATCTATGAAAAGAAACTTTTGGACAAAAAGAAGAAGGCTAGCTACGATATCCTTAAACCTGTTGAACGTAGATAAATTGCGTACTTATCTATTTAAAAAAAATCAATTTTAGGGATAGGTTGTTATTTAGATAGACTACACTTAATTTTAAAATATCGTGTGGTCTAAGCCATTTAGTATTTAATGATAAAAAGTGAGATTTTGGGTGGAACACCCGTATGTTTCAGTTCGATGAACTCTACTTGCCACTTAGCATACTAAGTATTCGTAAGAAATGAAATTTAACAATTTACATATTATATTCTAATTTTTGTACACATTATGTTATATAAATATAAATTACTATTTATTGTCTAGATGTTTAATTTTATTTCTAAAAAAAAATATTACTTCTACTTCTAACTAATAGAGGTAATATACCAATAAAATTATTAAAAATGTTATCAGGATAAGAGATAGGTACAACGAATATTTTCTGGATGAACTATCAGATACTTGCGAGAATTTTTGATTTACGCATTCTCTACATAAGAAAAGGTAGCCTTAGGAAACTTACCGTTAAAATACTCCGCTCTTCCCTCGCAAGACCCAATTCAGTTTCAAAACATTCCATGTTGAGTGGTGGAACTGCGGAACTCCACACTGCGCTTTCTGCAATGCGCTGATCTTACCTGACCGAGATTTAATACTAGAAATATATTAACATTCTGTGGAATGGCTATTGAACCCACAACCATCGCTTGTGCAGTGAAGCACTATTAAGAAATAAATAGTTCTTGCCACACTAGCGTCCTTGATTTAAAGTAGAATAGGAATAAATGAAACGAAAACTTTTGACAGAACGATTTGTATTCTATATTTAATTATTCCTTAAAACATAAGTAGACACTTTTATGTACAAAATACAAGTTCTATATCAGATATAATATACTATACACCAATCGATTTCTAAATATCAAACTTTATAACAAAAACTATGGAACTATAAAAAGTGTATAAAAATTACACTCAATTATCTAAATTGATGTAAAAAAAGGAAATTTACATTATCAATTAAATAATTAACCAGCTTTTAACACACACACACAGCCTATAAAGACTACTACAACAAAATTTAAACTAACACAATATAATTACATCTATCACTTAAAATATTATTATAATAATTACATTATATGAATAGACACTCTGTTCCCAATTTTCTTCATGTCGAGTCTTAACACTAGGTTCCCTCTGACTACCCTGCTGTGTGCGGGATGCAGTGTGAAGATGATTTATAAAAATAACGCGTCAAGACGCTGCGGTAGAGTAAGATAGTAAACGCGACAGTTGTGGGTTCAATTCGTTTCTTTCCTCCGATTATGGAAGTAAATGATCTCATCAACAAGTAGGAATGAAAAACAAAAAGGGCTTTCACATACTGTTCGCCATACACCGCCCAATTATCGAGACATGCACGTTGAGTGGCGGCACTCAACTTCTCTGTATCTTCTTACCAGTGCATGAAATAGAAAATAATTCATTCCCCCAAGTGGGAACGACGAATGTGACGACGGCACCCATTGTAAATTATTATAACCTAAAATTAAATCGTAATTATGACCGTCGCATAGTCAACATAACGTTGATTTCCCATATTATAGTTCTTAAATTAGTTATTACTTCTTTTAACTGCTTATTTTTCAGGACAACCTGGAATAAAAAAAAATAAGACACTAACATTATAACAGGAAATCATTTAAACAAAGATACTATAAAACAATACAAAAGAAATTGATAATAATGTTTTGGCACTGTAATATATATGGTGTCAAGACACTGTCCTCTGCTTTCTACCCAAATATTGAGTGGTAAGAGGCTGACAAGAATAGTCAATTAATAATTTTACTTATCTAATGTGTAAAAATGTTTTTTGATACTACTTTTCGCATCTCATTTACCTAATAACTGCCAAAGTAACCACCGCCCAAACTCTATAGTCCAAATAGTACTTCCCAATATTGGATGTATGCACACAGAAACTTTCAGACTTTGTAGAATAACGAAAGTTGGTTTGGCTCTGGGGTCAATACTGTAGAGGACGTACAAGATGATGTCCAACCGAAAATTCGAAGCTAGTGGGTTCAATTCCCTCTCTGGGGAATTATTTTCATTTTATCACCTTGATAACAAGGCAAAGCGCGATGTTGAGTCTTGTTACTCAACACGGAATGCACAAGTGGGGAAAAGAGTGAACTTACACAAAATTCCCTCTGCCTGCCCTGCTACATGCATTGAAGGTAAAAAAATACAATGTATATTTTTTTTATTTTAAGTACCTGTTCAGTTAAATCTTTGTTTTCCTCTAAAGCTAATCTGTATGATTCCGTGTTTCTTCTTTCATCCAGGGCCTTATTTTCAGCTTCATCCTTCAAAGGAATTAGACTTTCCATATGTGTGTACTCCATACCCTGTAATATTATAAATAAATGAATACATGATACAAACAAAATTATCACAACTAATAAATTCAAGATAAATAATACCGCGCCATTATGACGCAGTTGGAACATGACTAAATATGATAGTTCTGGATTCGATTCTTACTAATACTAATATTATATTAGATATATATGTTAATTTTTATTCCCTGGTCTGTTTAGGCAAATGATGCAGCCATAATTAAACCATATTTCTCCTGTAATAAGTAAAAAAGTTGAGAAAAAAGTGCCTCTGTTGTAAACACTAAGTGCAATAGATACTTATTAATATATAGTTATTTACATAAAATAACTCACTTGGCATGTTTCATTACATTTTTCATATATAAGTCTTAATCTCTTAAATAATAATCGTATCGTCCTTAATTGTTCTTGCATTTTAGCCTTTTTGTCATTACTGGCATTTTCACCATGCGGTGTGCCATTTGGAGGCTGTATGGCTTTTAATGTTTGAAATACATCTTGTGTTCTGCTGACTATATCTTGCACTGTTTCTTGTCCAAACCTTATTTAATAATAAATAATTGATATTATTATTTAGTGTATCATAATTAAAATTATGTTAACATATTATTATTTATGATTATTTATTACATGTGTTAGATATTTAATAACAACTATAAAAAGAAAGCTTCCCACTTGCATAAAGAAGCTGTATTAAACTCCTTGCTCTGTTGTGGAGGTGGCGCAGGAGCTGACGGAGGTGGGTTAGCCACTGTTTGCACAGCACCACCAGCTTGAATACCTGAAATATTTTGAATTTTGTAAATAAATTTAAAACATTATTAAAATATACCAAATATTTTCTATTTAAAGCTAAGTTAATACTAAAAAATATAAGTCCGAAAATGAATGGATAATTCTGAAATACCTTATATTGGATCTGGTGAATAGTCAGAATATTAAAAAAAAAAATCCTCTATAGGTAGGTAGATACCTAGATTTCAGGATTAACCATTCATTAATGTTGTATTTTGTGGTAGCCAATTAAGGCACAGTTTAACACACACAGTTTTGTAGTAGTCAATTAAGCATGTCATACTTTGCGTCTTTCCCAGAGAGAGGAAATGAAAATACTGAATATTTCATATTGGCTGGACTGGCTGACTGGAGTTCAAGCCCACACCCTGTTGATTAGTTTAAAATATCAAATTGCAGGACAAAGAGGTTAAAGAGAGAGTTTCCATAATATAATTATGTATTTATATATACCTTGTTGTTGAACAGCTTGGGGAACAAGACCTCCTGGACCTTGACCCACTCCTGCCATAGGTGTGCCCATTCCCTAAAGTAAATAAATAGAGTTTTTAAAAAAAGCTCATTATGGCACAGCAGCACAGAATTCAAAATCATGAACATTTACAGACAAACAGGCACCCTGACGGTAAACATGATGGTTATAAAAAAATATAACGTTGTAATTGCAGTTTTTGTATATTACAACTGTGCAACAACGGTGTCAATGGTTGATAAAAACAATAGGGCATTAGGTTTTTTTAATTTAAATTAATATCCTTAAATAGATCGAAACAGACAGATATATAACAATTAATTATAGATAAAAATATTGTTTGTTAATCTTTGATCAGAATTATTTAAATAGAATTAATTTAAAATGAGTTCACACCTGTCCACCCATACCCATATTTCCCATTTGGCCTGGCATAGCTGCTCCGTATGGTGGAACCATTTGATTGCCCATGCCTACCATGCCGGTGTTACCCATAGGTCCCCCCATAACACCTGAAAATGTTAATGTACAATAAATTGTGTGTGTTTAATAAATATTGATTAATATATATTTCATTCAGAACGAAAACTAACAGTAACAAATTCTATATAATAAGCTATTTAAAGACAATATACATTATAGGTTACAAGGAAAGTATATTTTGATTATAATTAGAACTATACTAAATATGTATTGACCACATCAAGCATGATGTTAAGGGGTCTACCATGATAACTTCTGTCGAGAAGTGTGCCCTATAAGATTGCAAAATAAAATTACCGGTTAACTGGTTAGGCATCGATTGCATTTGACCACCCATAGGCCCACCGAAACCAGAACGCATAGCGCCAGCATTTCCCTGGAAGTTACCAGGAAATTGATGTCCTTGCCCGGCCATTGCTTGTTGTATTATTTAGTTATTTTCTTTTAAAATTTCTAAGTACGTTCGGTATAAATGTTTACGATGAACAAAATAACAAAAAAACTATCACTTATACTATTAACACAAGTAGTGTTAATAGATATATTAGAAGTAATATTTATTTATAATTAACTTTTATTTTTTTCAAATATAACAAATATTTCAATTGTAAGTGTAATAAAACTTTAAGATTTAGTTGAGTTGACAATGCGAAAACCAAACATTCGAGATTTGACATTCAAAACATTGACAGATTCACAGATAACATTTGACAATAGGCTTCAAACTTGATGTTGCCCTTTATGAAAAGTAAAAACTTGGACGGTACGCTTACGTTTTTTTTTCTCTGTACGCATTAATAAAATTGAAGTGTCTGTCAGTGATTTAAAAATAACACTATTTCTTAAGTGCATATATTTATTTACATGATACTGAAACACAAACAAACTATTTTATAATTTTGAGCGGAGAAATGAAAATCTTAAATAAGTATTCCATTTCCTGGAGCGAGAACCGAACCCATTACTTATCGTGTGTTTGTGTAACACGCTTATGCTTATGCCGCACCACAAATTGCCCCACGATTTAACTTATTATAAATTTTAATTTTTTATATTATTCTTAAGTCTAAAAAAAACTACTAAATGTTTTTTTTATGTTATTATTAAAGAGAAATTGTTTTAAATAAACTAAAACGAGAAAAAGGACATGTATTTCTTGATTTGGTATTAATAGGGCATTAATTCAGAAGTTAGATAAATACTTTTGCTAATAAACATGTGCCACACCAAGACTTAAGCGTTCTTTAATAATTTTTGTAATATAAGTATAACCGAGTGGGCCGTGTTCACCCCAGAATAGTCTGGTGCCCAACCCAGAAATTTTACTAATAACAAAATACTTTCTTTAAATAGCAAAATTTAGCAGAATGTCTTTAATAGATCTGATGATCTCATTGATTTTGAGAGACAATTTCACAACGATTTCGATCTGGACGCTCGCCAAGTTGACGACGTGTATTCTTCCGACCTACTTATTTCTTCTACAATTTTAAATAGAGCAAGAGACAAATTTAAACTCGAATAGAATATATTTATATTTAAGAAAAACAGTTGACACGAAATGGAAAAGTAAGGTGGGATGAAAAGAAACAACAAGTTACACCTTATAAAATTATCTTCAGTTTTAAATTATCCTAAATTAAGTACATTATAGTATAATTTTAAATTATTCATAACAATAGTTAGGTATTTATTATGAATTCACATTTATATATATAATACATAATTAAATTGTGCTTACATTAGTGTGAATGAAATGCACTTGTGGACTGTTCAACTCTATACAGAGTGTACCATACATCTGATATTATGATATGTTTATATATTACTGTTAGAATATAGTTATTTATTTAGTATATGATTTATACAATAGCTTTACTATATTTTAAGGCAAGATGGCCACGTACATATATGGCTTACATGGTTCATGTTTTTGGTACATTTCTAATATTATACTATACTTATAATTAAAGTGTGTATAATTCAATATATCGGACCGAATCTTGGTTTTAGCTCAGACACTGCCGCGATGAGAGATTCGATCCATACGATAAATATTCAACAATTTTTATTACTCTTTCACATAATAAATAGTTATTAACATGTAGATTTACAAATATCAACAAAATAAATTACGAATAACAGCATATTATAATAATTAAAGTTAACTTACTAAGATTCTGTGATAAATCTATATCTAGTGCCCTTAGCTTGTACTATAACGCCGGCCTCATTTATTTATTTGCAAATTTTACAACCGAGGTGATATATTTTTTGTTTATTTCAAGGAAATAGTTAAAAAGATTTTCTAATAATTTTTTTTTTGGTTTTTCCCTAAAAAGAAATATCGAGAGGACGGCCAGCGAAAGTCAAAACTTATAACATTAATATTACATGGACTAGTAATTGATTTATTCTAACTAGTAAGTACCCTATACCGCTTTGGAGAACAAAGTAATTTTACGAGGGCCTATAAAAGTGTGATTTACATTATTATGTATATAAGAATAAATACATTTCTTACGTTAAACAATACATAAGCCCTTTATTGCTCTCCTCTAACCTTAAGCTAAACCAAGTCCATCTTAGGACGTATTGAGCAATATGGACGCATAATACAGACCTAATAAAATCTAATATTATTATAATTTTTGCCTATTTATATATTTAACTACGTTTCTCCTTATATACGTCAAACGGTACTGTATCATATCAAAGCCAGATCAGAATATTTTGGGTATATTTATTTGTATTGACATAGGAACGATTTCTAGAGAGACTAAATATTTATTTTATAAGAAAACTGGTTAAGAAATTTCTTCATTATAATTTTTTATCTATAAATGTGTTCATTTTTAAATTTATTAAGCATTTAACAATACTTTATCTTGTATCTTTATTATAAAGTACCCCAAAAACCATTTACGCACAACGTATTTTCGTTTAAATGAATTATGAGTGTATATTTACAAGACAAACAAATGACAGGGAAGTATTTTGGAAGAATAATAAATGGTGAACCAATGTTGAAATGTCAAGCATATAAATAGGAGACAGCAAATTAACATTGAATAATATCGCCGCCTCAGAATCAAAACCTTAGAAATTTCTGACGACAACAAGCTTTCTAAGATTATTGTCATTAGACAGCTCTTCGCAAGTACTCATATTCATAAAAATATTGTTTTATACAAATATATACTCGTATATGTACTTAACTGTAGGTCTAAAAAATATTCTATAAGTAAAAAAATAGGTATGTTATAGGAAGTTGGAACAATGAGGCAAGATCATTACCGTTGCTACGTATCAGCCAACTTTTCGCACATAAAGAAACATATTTAAATTGATCACTCGCGTTCATCCTTCTTCCTCACTTGCGAGCATCAAGGAGTTGAGGATTACCTTTAAATCTTATAGGACTTTGGAAGAGAACTCTGATGATGCATAAAAAAATGTTCTCCCATATCAATTCCCAATCCAATCTATAGTGTCAATTTCCAATGGTTTCTCTATTTGCTACTATGGCTCGATTGTCTGACGTATTCGTACGTAAAATTTATATTATTAATTTCCTAATTCCCTCACTCGTACACTGGCCTACATAAGTACCCTCATCATGTCTTAACACTAGCATAAAAGCTTATAGCTTTGGTCATTTATTATATTTGGTTGTTACAAATCAATATACTTGATAAGTTGCAATGGTATTTGGTAATTTACTTTATCTACCTCATCACATTTAAAAACCGCTAATAATGGCTTCAAGTTTTAAGTTATTATATTTTTGCATATAGTCGTGTAAATATCAGCCTTCTGTATTACTGCATGCGAGCTTCTTGTAGTTGCGGTGGATAAGAGAGTGGTGGGAGAAGTGGCGCCTGTACGCCGCCTCCCGGCAACGCGTAGTACGGAGACATGTAGCCAGCACCACTAGCCGCGGCTGCAGCTGCTGCTGGAACCAATGGAGATGTTTTAATATTATAAACTGATTCATTTATGTTATTTTGGGAATTGTAATATGTTAATTACATTAAATTAGATTATTTAAAAAATATATTTCTATATATTAATATTATTTTTATTATTGTTCAAAAGATTTTACGAACCTGCGGCTGTTGCATAGGGATCAAATCCAGCCGCTGCATACTGTTGCTGATAAGCAGCAGCACCTTGAGCCGCAGCTGCCTGATATTCGTATAAGTGGTTAGCAGCGGCCACGGCAGCAGCGTGTTGAATCTGTGGTAATTGGACCAAACCACCACTGCCCGCGCCCACGCTCGCCCCCACACCACCCACAGCTCCTACGTAACTGGGTGCCCCGTACACGTAACCCGGTGATAACCTGCAAGTATCATCATCGATTATTTTAATTTATAGTCTACTTGTAAGGCTTTAGCCGCTCGAAAATATTTGAATATATTGAGCGTCCAAGCGTGAACCCGCGATGATCTCCCACGCAGCTCGACAGAATCGATTCGTGAAAGGTCATCAATATATCCAAATCACACTATAAGTACCTAGCCCCATTTGCAGCCTGAAAGACACGAGCATCTAGTCTTGTTATGTTAGTAGACATCGATTCACTGTTATGTATTATGTAAGTACCTACACGAGCCTCAGATGTCGTGGTCGGTCCGCCGTCGTGCCGCGTGCGTCACTGCCCCGGAAACTTAAAAAATCTTTAAAAATATGCCCGCGGTAGCAGCTTCAAGGCGACGAAAATAACTGTCTTATAGATGTTGCTTGCTTCCTCAATCACCGGAGTTTAACGTTTTAATTAGTTTGGAGTTTAGGATTATTGAAAATCCGTTTTTTTTATAATTAATTTAGGGCTTTGAATTTAGAATTATAATTTGAATATATCGTAACTTTATTGTAAAATATTCTAAGATAGCAATCACATATTTAAATACATTCAGACTTAACAAATTGACAACATAAGTCACTGTCAGGAAATGGTGACCCGAAGAATATTTATCTGTAGGTATCAATTTAAAAAAAAAACCTACTAACTTTTTAAATGCAATTAATTGTGTTCCTCTTCCTTTTTAAATTCGTTCGATATTTTATCTGCCACTAACCATTTCAACAAAATAATTTAAATACAATAGAGTTTAATAATTATATGCGACTACGTAAAAATAAATTATGTATGATATTAGCTGTTTGTAGAAACAAAAAATATTTTAATATTTGATCTTTAATAAATTACGCCGATATAATGCCAATGCATTCGATAAAAATCGCATTAAAAAGAAGAGAAACGCTGAGTACGCTATTTTACGCCCCACTGTGACGGCGGGCGGTCAAGTCTGTTCAGTTCGAGAGCGCTCCAAGCGAGCTGCATCAGCGCTTACAAAGGGTTCTCGGCGGGGCCCACGCTACTTATTTCACCATTTAACGACCGTTTGTCTTTTTCCAACGTTATACACGTCAATAGAGACGGATTGATGGATGGATGTTCGAATATTGTAGCGGGGTTGATTAGTTTAGAGTAGAGGACTAAGGAGCTACGCGCATGCGTTGAATACGCCCGTTCGGAAGCCCCGCCCGCCCTAGCCGCCCACCTGTGGTGTTCTAGTGTATCGTAAATGCAATACCTACTTCAGCACCAACTGCTCTAGATATACGTAAAATTACTAAATATACCAAGGCTCTTAAAATTTTAAAGAGCAATATATAACACTGGCGAAACGGCACACAAGCTGTCACATCTACAGTCACAAAGACAGAATCTAAATTTTTATTCACCTCTAAATTTCCTATCTGTTAGAAACCTACTTTTACACTCTTAAAGAAAAGTGTTTACTTACATGCATGTTCCTATAACAACTATTAGGGAAACGTCGTGAAAAATATACCTCAAAGACTGAAATGTATTCATTTTTAATAATATAGTAGAGACATTTGAAGGACCAAATGGAATTGAGCATTCAAATAATAATTTTATATGAAATTCTAATATTGATGATTAACCATTGGTATTTACTTTGTGGTGGTCTAGGTCACCGTGACAGCGTTATCTTTGTATTATCACAATATATATTGTGGTGAAATAATGACAATTAAAAAATATATAGGTACGACACGACGGCGGCGGAAGACTGAGACCACGCATTGTTATATTTGGTATTATAATGAATGCCTAGTCTCTTGTCTCGCGTAATGGGCCACCAAATATGTATGTATGTAACAGAACATCCCTTTCTCAAGAACCATTCACTTTTCGACGAACTGTATTTTATTAACCGTATCGGTTTAGTACTGTTGCTTCAAAACTCGTCAATATCAACAGCATCTGATAAAATATATGATGAACACTTGTGTTGCTTATCTACGGTCGTCGAAAAGTGAATGGGCCCTATAACTCGTGACTCGCCAATTCCTGTTTTTGACCCAATTAGGATTTATCGCATTTTCGGATAAAATTATTGTCTAATTTTATTCTGATTATTTTAAGAACAGTGCGAAAAGACCAAACTTTAAATTATGAATTGTAATTAAAATTCAATTAATATTTACACATCTATCTAAGTTGTCAAATCAGCACAGTATTTTTTAGTAGAATCAATCAATAATATAAAGCATGGTTACATATATTTATAAAACATTTTAGGCCGCGCCACAGGCTACAAGGGAAATTCGGTTACTCAGTACTTGTAAGTGTATTAAACGAAATCCACCACCAACAAAACTCATTTCAAATCAACAAAATCTTACACGAACACGGCATAAAACATAAAATTAAAGAAAAACATTGAGTGTCGAGAACGATGCGAATAGTGATGGCGATGGGCGGCGCCCGCGCGCGTCACGCCGTCACGCCGGCACGCTGTCACGCCGGCGCCGCCCATGCGACGGTATAGCTTCAAAACGTAAACATTTAAAACCCAATCGACTAATTCACACCCAAAACGAAAAATTCACTCTCACGCTCACGCTTGCCATAGATACCTATGTGAAAATGTTTGATTATATAGTCTAGGTGTGGTCCGCCGGCCGCCGCGCCGCTGGCCGTCCGGGGCGCCGCTCGCCTCATCTACCGAGACAAAAGTCAGCTCAGCTGTGGTACCGACAGTTCAATGACCACTCATCCTTTACTTACCTATTTTACCATCTATTGCAATCGGAAATCTCTTCACTATCTCATTCTTTAGCATCTGAATCGGAGACCGTATATTGCGTGAGATATAGGTTTATTTCAAATGTATCCCGCTATCCCGCTTCTTCCGATAGATTAAGTTAGACACAGTTAAGTTTACGCTAGACCTACGACGAGGGTTTGGGTGATAAGGACTGATTTTTGTCTCGTGAGATGTATTCGAAGCGGCATGCGGCGCCGCTTGTGCTGGCAAATATCGAAGTGTTGAACCATAGAACATCGATGCAATACATATGCTTTTGAGACAACAGGGACAATCTAAACTTACCCGTAGTGCGCTGGCAACACTGTAGGATAACCAGCACGCACTCCCGCTGCAGCTGCTGCTGCTAGCCCGAATCCTGTAACAAATAATTTTGTTTTAAATAAATGTAGCTTTAACGATGTGACAACGATATCCATAAAGATTTCAGAGGAAGAACGTAATCTGTCATCGAGTACGCTCCGAAAAACTAAAAGCTATTTCTGCTCATACCTAACGGAAGTTCTCAGAAAGTAGGAGAAAACTTAAAAATTAAAATATATACATATATTATACAGATTGGACCCGATCCAAATGACACAAGAATCAACTTAGCGCAGTCGACGTCAGAAATGTTAATTTCTTTTTATTGCATTGTTAAGCCGCGCGAGGCGTCTATTTCGGTCGCTCGCCGTCCGCCGGGCTCCGGCATCCAGGGACACATCTCTTGACACGACGGCACTCGCTATAAATGGCTTGTAAGTAGCTACCATCACGACATCAAAGAGCAATCAATCGACATAATATACATATATATGTATTTAAACATATATATATATATATATATATATATACTATCTCTATATGTACATAACTACATACGGTATAGGAAGTCAGCAATTTCAATAACAGTAGGCTATATGATATTTCATAGCAAATTGGTGATGAATGTCTAATGATCATAGGTGCGTGACGTATGTCCGGTTGGGTTGTTATGGTGAAATTTCCCCTGTCATTACAACAAGCCACGCGTCCGGAGTGGCCCCGGATGGAGTCGCGGTTCGGCTGCTCTGATAATGTTTGACCTTCAATCAGTAATTGCCAGCTTACCAATATTTTTTAATCATTATCAATATAATATTAATATTAATATTGCAAAGTTTTGCATTGTATTTGAATTTTAAATATTTCGTAAGAATTATTGAAAAACAAACGGATCTATAGTTGTAAAAGATTTATCTTCTAGGAAAAATTATGATGAGGATAAAGCGATGAAATTATTTATATTTTAAACAAACTAAACTATTCCGGAAGCGAAATTGTTATTTTAATTCTGTACTGTTTATTTATGTTATAAGTAACATTTAAAAAGGCTATCAAGTTACCCTCAAAATTAAAAGGGTTGGTAGCGTGTTCCTAGAGCGCGTGATGTGCCGCCGCAGTCCGATCGATGGCATACCATTTGACGGCCGAGGTCGAACCTCTGTCCACCACAAGCCTTATCTGATTCATTATTTTTTCCTCTTTACAATTGTGACACGGCCTAAATGCAACGGTCCTTTGTAGGCCGCGTGTGACCTAGATAGTTACTTCGGCCGTAATCGATTATCGATACCATAATACTTTTAATTTGATTCAATACAATAATGAAAAGTAACGTACATTTAATACTGACGGCGGTATGACGCAGATTTCAACGTATATTACTCACCATCTCCTGAAAAACGGGCCGCACACGTCTCTGTAGAGTAAATACGCTTTGTTTTAATGTTTTTGCTTGGTTTCAGGAGTTCGAGCACGGGTCGACGAACTGCAAAGCCGACACCGAAGCTTAACGACGTTTGTAAGGATTCTACGGAAATACGATTTTAGACTGAGGCGGCATACGCAAGGCAACAATTCATTGCTCGGTTTCTTTAATTTTTACTTTGTATTTAAAAAAACGATTTAATTATAACTTATTATAAACATTTCCAAATATTTGTACAAAATTATGTACCGTGTGATCTGATTAAATCGTATAATGAGTAAGTCGGTATTTAACGATTCCGAACTTACGCAAACGTGCCAGAGAAACCAAAGTTCGCAGTAAAAGCGAAGACTAACGTTCATTACTGCATGTAGGTGGTACTAAACAAGCTGGCTTTGTTAATACAAAGTAGCATCAATATGTCGTACAAGTTTACCAGCACAGGAATAGACATAAAACAGTCGTGGCCCAGTTGCATGTCCAAACTGATCTGGACTTGGATTTGACAGAGACGCTCGGACTTCCTTGCCTTTTGATCTGACCAGTGCTGTCTCTAATACTTCTACCTATCAGTTTGTATAAAAGTTTATAGAAGATATATTAAAAAGAAGCAATTAATTACTCCCCACAGACCGTCGATTCCAGGGACAAAATTATTTTTGGACAACACGTGCATGGGCTTGAGCTAGTTAGTTAGAGTCTTTAATCTCAACTTGGGTTATATGTATATTATAAATATTAGTATTTCATATTATATTGATTAATCATTTTTAATTTATAGCTTTAGATTTCTAGTATAAAGAAATAAATATTTTAATCTCATAATATTAGTTAGGTCGTTACTTTAGAGAATGGACGTAGAAAATAGCCAGTTCCACTTCGTTAGTTAAAGTTAAAACAAAAGAAAAGTTGTTAAGAAAATATGTGGTGTTGGCGCACCGCCAGCGCTGGTGTCGCAGCAGAGGCGGCGGAGACGTTCCCAAAACTGCGTATATTTAGACAAAATAAAGAGTCAGCCGAAGACAAAACGAGACGCAACTCTTGTTTTATAAATAACCGCGTCGTTCGCCGGACGGATCGGCTCGCTCACCCAGCCTCTGCTCGCCAGCTGTTGTACATAAATAATAATTAAGACACGAAGAAAGCTACGTGTTTCTTGAAGATGTTTTAAAGCAATACAACTTCGAGTATTATATGAATATTTCCTTTAGACGAACAGGAAAAATTGCTAATTTATCTCGTATATTCTACATATTTTATCGACGTAATATCGTCCATCTAATTCACTTATGTCAAAATGCAAGAAACAAAATAAAAAGACAGAATAATTAATACGTCAGCTTAATTGTTAACCTTAAACGGTTTATAAGCAATGTCGTAAAGTAGTAAAGTAATCTGTGATGTCGGCGGATTACGGGGCTTCGTGCGGATGTCGCCTCTAGGGATCGCGTTTCATGGCGAGGGGCGGAACTCCTGCACTCGAGCCTATGCTAACAATGCCTGAACAATGGTTCCACGCGGACTTCCCTATCCGTTGGAAAACTCGTTGATCGAACACCCGCGTTTAATGAACTCCTGGGCAAGATGTTACTGTCTATGGATGTCCAGAAGTAGCTAATAAAAAAAATTACAACAACAACTTTTCTTTTTTTGGTTTCACGCAGCATTCCGCAAATATGAAAGTAGGCGAGTGCCTACCCTCATATTTGAAGATTTCCTTTAAGACAATTCCGTTCACCACTTTCTAGCGGATTCTGGAGGCATTGCGGTAATGGCTGCAGTGGCGAAACTCAAC
>FAPP01013169.1:737-13013 GCA_001485965.1 Heliconius ismenius | reverse complement strand
GCGGGATACAGTGTGAAGCTGTGAAGTTGAAGGACTGAACTAAAAGCTCCAATTTGTCTTAAGAGCGTATTAAGGTTTTATTGAAGGGTATGTGATGCCAATAATCCATACATACCTGAGGGTAATAAATTTTCTGACAAATGGATGCAAATATCTATAATATAATATCTATATATATATTATATTATAGATATTATATTATAGATATTTGCATTATATTATATATATATCTTGTTAATTTTTAACCAATTTTCGAAACCAAGTATAAAGTAGTTAAGGTTGGCGAGTGATGAGCTTATCGGTATAAATTTTCACCGATAACCTTTAAAAGTTCAGATAAAAAACATTTACAAACACTATCCTTGTCAATAATTGTCATACGCCAAAGGCATGCCGCAATCTTCACAATAAAACATTAAGTTGTAGTATGTCCATTATCCATGTACAAACCGACCTTCGTATAATTTATTATATTTAAAATTTTATCAGGTTCAATAAAATATATTATCGTCTCATACTGTAAACTACCTCATGACCTCCATTGTTTTCTTCTGATTTCTTGTTTTTATTTTACTCATCTCTCACATCTTAGGGGAAGTAGGTTCCAATTAAATGGTTGTGCCACTGCACTAAGCAAATGGACTAGCTGGTCAGTGGTCACCGCTGCTCGTGAACATTAGCACTGGTGGAATAATAGCTTTCGATTCGATTATAGCTTTGCCGTTTTTCAAGGAATTCATTGATTCCTTGAAAAGTCCAATTTTCTAATCATCTAGGAAAACGTTTAGTGGTAGTTGGTTTTATGATTTCCATATACGTGGTAAAAGAAGATCCAGGATAATTGAGCTAACTCAGGTTGTGATAGTGATACAGTTTTTGATAGTGGTTCAGTTAAATTTCTAATGGTGGTGAATGGTGGAATCCCCGGATTCCCCTCTTTAAATTAAATCAAAGCGATTTTTCACTAAACGCAAATTTAATTCAAAACAAGTTTCACAGAGCATTGAACTCCTAAGCGATTGCTGAGTTGCATCGATAACTGGTTGAAGCGAAGCCGTATGCAATCGCAGAGGCCGCTTGTCGAAATTTTACTTTCTCGTCACAAAGTCACAAAGGGTTTTTTTTATTAGAAATTCTGTTTGTTTTTCTTTTTTATTTTTAATATTATTAGGTTTTTTTTGTTTCTATTTAATAGTTTATCAAAAGAAAATAAAGTAGAAGTTACAGGTACCTAGAAGAATGAAAAGAAAAATATTAACAGATTTTGAGATCAATTATATTTTTTTATTTTGCACTTATTATATTTTAAATGAACTTTAGTATTTATTATAATAATGGATGACGAATTATGTTTAAAGACTTTGTTCTATGCCTCTCTACTTCTAGCATTTTATAAGAAAAATTAATACTACAATCTGAACTAAGAAGAGTTCACACTGAACAAGCATTTACAATTTAATTACTGATTCACTGTACCCAACCCGTTATGCCTTAAAAATTCGGCACAAGATGGAGAACGGAGTATCTTAACACTAGGTTACTCCTAGGTTCTACAGCGTAAAGCTGAAAAAAAATTACTGATCCAAAATGGGTATAATAGAGCGTCATTTACTTTCATGTCTTTTCTTATATTGAAAGCCGATCGACTCACTAGTAAGTTGGTTTTAGCAAAATATTAACTTTTCATTCTTTTTCTCCACTGCTCCTGTATATGTAGGCTAGGTAGAGGAATAATAGCGCCCAATTACCATCGAGTGTTGTACCATCGAACTCAACCCTACGCTTTGCGTTACCATTGCGAGAAAATGAAAAAATGGACTGGAAGCGTCTTAATGAGAACCTTGCGTCTTAGCACTAGGTTCCCAGGTTCCACCTGCCTTCCTTGCTATGTGAGGTATACAGCATTAATCTACAAAAATCTGTCTGGCTAAACTATCAATAAAACATATGAACTTACATACATATTCATATTAAAATTTATATAGCAATACATGCGTGCAATCGTAGAGGCCGACTAGGTATACCTAATCGAAACGTCATATAGTGATACTTTCTAACGTTACGTAACGGAGCAGTGCGGGCCGGAAGGTCTGTCCTTGAGGTTTAGGGCCGGTTCATATTACTTGTTATATATATATATGTGGTTTGATGAGCTGCCATTGACTTTGTCTGCTTTTGCCTTTATTTTTTATATTATCCACAAATAATATACCTTATGGGTATGGGAGAATTTTCTTTTAGTATCGACAGTTGTGGGTTCTACTCCCATTCAGGGGAATTAATTATTTAATATTTTCTTTTCTTCACTATTTCGAGATAATATTTCTGAGTGGATTCGTTTCTTTTGTCTATGAAATCAAGAACGTTCATTTAATATTGAACTTGGCTTATAATTGTACAAGTTTTATTTGTTTGTAATAAAAAAATGTTATGGTCTTTTTATTGATAACAAAATAAATACTACTGGTACGCTCCACGCAAAGTACCTACATACGCCACAATGAAATAACGGAATTGCCCTTAAAAATATTTGAAATATTTATAAAAAAAATCTACAAAAGTAAAACAATCAAAAACTGAGCATTGTTGCATGAAATATCTTATTCCTAATTGGAATTTGTATCCACAACCATTGCAATTGAGACAACTGGAACAAACCAAATTTGCCATTTCCCATACCGAAAATTATATTTTAATTGATGGATATAAAAAGTAAATTATAACCTTTTGGTTTTAAATTTTCACAGTTATTATGACTGACTGCATAAAGGATTAAATACGTATAAAAAAATTGTATCATTAGGTCTCGATGCAATAATAACTAACAGTATTGGTAACCTATTTATTTGTAAACAGTTAAATTACTTAATCTTTAAGCATTGCCATATATTTTAAAATAATTAATTTTTAAACATTCTGAGGCTAATTGTGGCGCAGGGGCAAAGAGTGCAACTGTAAAAGCGACTGGTTGTCAGTTCGTTCCCCATTCGAGGAAATGAAATATTTATTTAAATTATAACCATTTATTCGTCGAGGCAAAGCGCAGCGTTGAGTTTCGATAGAGAAAGGAGTGTCTTAACACTATGTTCACTCTGCCTACCCTGCTGTGCACGAAATACAGGGGGAAGCCGATTTAATTATTTTTTTCTTATCTCTTTCAGGTACACAAAATACTTTACTGGTCGTACAAAGGTGATATATCATGTATCAACGGGACATTGACCCTGGTGTTTGTGAGATGCACTCGTGAGACCCTAACGGTAAGAATGAATGGAAGTGGAACACCAGAATCACCCAATTTGGCCAGACTTATGGTTGAATGGAAAATTGTGAGGGACTTTACCTTGGGTAAAAACCCAGTGCTCCAAATCTTTGTGAATGCGATTTTGATATGAAAACGGAAGCAATTTAGTATATCGCGTGTTCAATCGTGCTATATTGTTTATACTTAAAAATAAATATATAATTGTATACCTAAAGCTCTACTAGTGAAGGAATCGAATTCTATAACATAAATTTATTGTTTATATTAGAAAAGCAAAATAAACTTTTAATTATAAAATAATAATTATATTTTTATACAAGTAGATCCTTTATTAAAATAGAAGTTCACACAAATGTCTAACGGTTATGAAATAATAACATGCAGCTCATTATACACAATTGTTCCTTTACAGTAAATTTATAATGTTCGATAATCTTTATAATTATATTAATAGCCTATTCAGGCTAGGTTATAATATAATTATCAACTGTAATATGAACCTTAGGGCGTTTTATAATTATTGTTAATTATGAAACTACCTATTGAGAAACTTCATCCTCTTTTTGCGTGGTCTATAGAGTTGTTTTTTATAATTAAATTTGACAAACACATGACAGTGAGTCAGTCAGTCATCTTGAAGTTTGTTTTAAAAAAAAAATTGTTTAGGTATTTAAGACGTATTAAAGTATTCAATATTTAAAATTAATTTGAGACGTTTAGGATGTAATTTACAAGCATGAAAAATACTCTACGATTATATACATAGTTTATTATGACTTTAGAAAATGTTAGAAATAGATAAAATAAATTTTGTATTATAAATCTGTGAACTATGAATACATACAGAGAGAGAGATTTTTTTCGTCATAATATTGATAGAAAAGAAAACTATTAGATTGTATTTGTATAAATGCTAATTATATTCCTTATAAAGTACTACCTACCTGCCTGTTATATAACCATAATACCTTAAGACAATAGAATCGATCATTAAATGACACCTAACCAACAATTAACGTAGAAAAAAATATGATAACACCAGAAGAAACGTAACAATTATGAATATTAAATCTCGTAAATTATAATGACGACCAATTCTAAAGCTTATATAACATTAGATTTTTATAAGAATAGAACGATTAAAAATAAAAAAGGATCGGATATAATAATAAAATAACCGCATAATAATACCTGCATACGTATAATATTATCAAATCAAAATTAGGTTCATGCTGTGTTCCGTAGCAAGGTGAGCAGAGGGAACCTAGTGTTAAGATACTTGGTTCCCTCCGTTGCACTTTTCGCCGAATTTTTCGAGGCACGCATTGAGTGGCGGAACCCAACGCCGGGCTTTTTGCCTTGGTGCTAGAACGAAGCAATGAAAATATTAATAAATAATAATTCCACTGAGTGGATATCGAACCCGCGACCGTCGCGTTACATTCATACATTCGTTGCCTTAGAGGCACGATGGACTCCGGCGGCCTCTATAAACATATGAATTAGATATTATTATTATAGCCTAATAATGTAATAAGTTCTGTAAATAATAATTAAATCAATAGTATATAATAATAATTTAGTTATTTAAGCATTGTAATATTGAATGTAGGTACGCCATTTGTAAAGCTTTAATATCACTTTATAAATTATTTTCGTGTAAGTTACATTTTATATGTAAATATTAAACATAAGGGCTATTAATGTATGTATACTTATTTTTTAAGATTTAAATGATAAGATTTTATTGTAAAGTTTTTTATATTTTTTTTAAATAAAATTTTTAAGCTATATATATTTTTTTAATGTATATACTAATATTTTAGGACGACATATTTTTCCTAACAATAAACTATATTGTTCTAGTATAATAATTTATATTGATTCGTGAACGTTCGTAAGGCTAAAAAGACATCAATTTATTTTACGCTTGTTGCAAATAATTTTGCTTTAATAAATAAAATATTTATATATGATTTTTTCCAATTAAATAAAATATAGGCCGAACATTACTAATTTTACAATAGGTACCATATACCCGTTTCCCCACGGAAAAAAAAAGGGTCTCGGTACCATACTATAGAAATGTTACATTTATTCAGCGTCTTATTGATTCAGCTGCAGTTATTTAAATGTTTTTGATCCTGTATAATATAGTTTTTAGGGAGATATTTTTAACCCTTTGGGTACGGAATCCTAAAAACTTTATTTTTATCAGTTTCACAATTATTTCTTACATATAGCAATAAAGGAGTTAGAATTTAGTGTTAAGACCTGTTCCCTTTCCTACAAATAGACTGGGGAATACAAATAATTTATTCACCCTAGTGGTCCAGTTTATAAATAATTTGAACCCAAAACAATCGCATTTACAATCAGACACATTCGCACTGTGCCACAATGGCCTCAAAATATATAAATTATGTAAGTATACAAAATATTTTTGCGGCAATTAAATAAATCTAATATCTACCAAGCAAGCCAAAAAATATAAAAAACATGGAGATGCCGGGGATCGAACCCGGGGCCTTTCACATGCAAAGCGAACGCTCTACCACTGAGCTACATCCCCATATAAGTATAATCAGAATATATCGATATAATTACATCTGTATATAACATAACCTTTTAATCTTAGTTAAAAGAAAAAATATTTAATACCATACCATATGCGTATCTAAATTATTGTAGAAAAATATATAATTATACGTAATAGAGCAGTTAAACGCAGAACACGTGTTCACAAAGAATTTAAGTAAATATCTATATGACTAGACCAGTCCTTCGCTCTATAAGGTTCCTCTATAAGGTTCCTTCAGCTTCACGCTGTATCCCGCACATAGCAGGGAAGGCAGAGGGAACCTAATGTTAAGATACTCCGTTTCCCAATATCCACCGAATTCTGGAAGCATTTCGTGTTGACTGGCGGATCTCAATACCGAGCTTTTACTAAAGTTTGTAATAAGTTTCAGAGAATTTAATAAAATTCAATGGTGCGAGCTCCAAGCCGTAAAGTAGGTATTAGGACGAAGAACGCCCTAACAATGAACGCCGTTTTAGGGAAAACTTCCGCACCCGGTTTTGCCTTTCCGCGTTTGCGTTTAAGTCGATCTCTAGATAGATGTCGAGATTTTTGGTTATTTAATTTTATCTGTGCCAACTATATAGTTATACTTTTCTTCAGCTTCACGCTGTATCCCGTATACTGCAGGGTAAGCAGAAGGAACCCAGTATTAAGAAATTCCGTTGTCCACTTTCGAATTCTAATTGAGTTGCGGAACTCAACGCTGCGCGTTGCCTTGCCACTAGAACGAAGAAATAGAAATATATATTTAAATAAATGTATCATTCTCTCGACTAGGGATCGAACCCACAACCAGTCGCGTTTAATCAAACTTTGCCACCCTACGTCACGACTGTCCTCGTATAGTTATATTGTTAGTTGAATTCAAACACCTTTCATATTGAGGACCAAATGGAAATGCATAATATTTTTTTTTAGATAACCTTTAAGCTTCGCGCAGCTTAATTACGCGGAATTAGCAAAATCAATTAATCATTGTAGGGTTCACTGCCAATTATATCGCATTAAGATAACTATTATGTAACTTACCTGTATGTTATCTGTAAAATACAATAAATAACGCATGTAAAATAATTTTAAAAAGTTAAAGATTTACGAACTTACTCGTATAAATATAAATATTTTGGACAGTAGCTTTAGAAGTTGCAAAAATTCATTTCTAACATTATTTTTCTTTAATTTAACATGTTTTTACGATATCTTGTCCATTTCTCAGTTATATTTTAGTTATATTTTATCATTATAAAATAACCAACAAGTCTTAAGTTAAAGAAACACACACACAAGGAACAAAGCACGAATTGGAAAAAATCCATAAATTTAATGTGAATAAAACATAGAAATAGAGTTTAAAATTAATGAATATGAAGTATTTTCTATGGAAATACCGTTTTTTAGGTAACAGTTTACTCACCCAATATATCATAAGTAAAATCATCATACAGTTAATTACTGAAACATTGACTTTACATATAAAAAGGTTGTATTTCTTTGTTTTTTATATACGTCATATGAAATGTCCCATATATCAATAGCAATTATAACGAAGGCTGCTGTGAATCATTGTGTTCACTGGTATTGGGACTGGCCACATAAATACTCATCGATTTTATTTTAACTACATAGTAATTTAACGAGTTTAAACAAAACCAAGGCTTAAAAATGACTTACGTACAGGTAATGTATGTATGTATGACACATTGTAAAAAATTTGTACTTTCATATATTTTATTATAATTATAATGCCTCAAATCAACTCACGCCGGGTTTTGCCTTGGTGCCAGTGCGAACATATGAAAATTTTAATAAATAATAATTAATTTTCCCCGAGTGGGGATCGAACCCAAAACCGTTGTGTTACAGTCTCACACTTTTGCCCCAGCGCCATGACGAGCTTAACGTATGTTGGTAGATTAATGAATAAAATTTTTAATATGGATTAACAGTAATTTCTCATTGCCCTCCCTGTTACAAACGGGGTGAGGCGTTAAACTGAAATAAAATCTTCATGTATTTCGAACATTATTTAGAAAAAATAATAACTGTGATTATTTTTTAATTTTTATATAAATAGTAAATGCGTTACTTGATGTAGGTATGTAGACATTTAAATAAATATATTCATATTATTTTATTTTCATTTTGTTTATAAAAACATTAAACACTTTTGCATATATTTATGCAATTATAGCGTGGTTACAATTTTCTATCAATTATAATATTATGCATACAATCAAGATTGGCATAATATTTATATAGGTAATCTATCTACCTGCAATCATATCATAGGTATTTTGACATCTAATTATAAGATAATAATAATATAGTACGCTTGTAATTGAACAAAACTGCGCATTTATTGTCCGTACACGTTCCCGTTTATATTAAAAAATTTAACATTATATAAATTATATTTAATTAAATAAATAAATAAATAAGCATCACGCTGTATCCCGCACACAGCAGGGTAGGCAGAGGGAACCTAGCGCGTCCATTCCCCACTTTCCGGAGGCTTTGCGTGAATTCTGGAGGCATTGCGTGTTGAGTGGCGGAACTCAACGCCGCATATTTAATTATTTATCTATAATTTAAATTTTAAATGATATTACTTGCAAAATTTAAGAAGCAGCAGAAAAAAATCTGGTTAAAAGTTATCCTTTCGTACAACACCTTTGACCTTAAATTTCGAAACAACACTATTACCTATATATAGAATGTAATTATATATAATATATATCTATATTTATATTCATTTATATATATTATATATTATATATTCCATCAGTTGAGTCTTCATTTTATTTATTTGTGTGAAATATTATCAATATTAATTTTATTTATTTCTATATTATAAAAACAAATCGCTTCAATTTTTTGAAGACTCAACTGATGGAATATATAATTAAAATATCAAAACAAACTATTCGATGCCACGAATTTCAATCATAATATTGATAAACAGTAGAATAAACAATCTCAAACAGTAGTAGGTAACTAGTAGTGTAAATAAAGTATTGAAATGGAAGTTCAATATGTTTTGTACCATTTATATAACACGGTTAAGTTAAGCAAACAACATAGCTAAATTTGATTAAGCCAGTGTGACTGTAATGTTGAGGGTTCGATTCACACTCGAGGAAATTAAATATGTCATATTTTCATTTCTGTTGCTCTGGTGTCGAGACAAAGTGCGGCGTTGAGTTCCGCCAGTTAATAAGTAATGCCTTCAGAATTCAGCGGAATATGGAGAGCAGAGTGACTTAACATTGGCTTTCTTACCGTACCGGTACGGTGCTACCGTATAGATGCAACGCTAAAAAAATTGTGATAAAAATAATACAAACATCAGAACAAGAATTAATGCTCTAAAAATCAAATGTATTAGGACGCTAAATAAAGAAATGGATAAGATTATTTTTAAAATAACCAAATGTTTATAATTAGGGATTGTGAAAAGAAATCTAGCTTTTAGTGTAGGTAGGTTCTAATACTAGTTCCGGCACTTAACACGCAATATGTTGAAAATTGGGCGAAATGTAGGTCACAAGGTCCTTTAATTTACCCTACAAAATCATAAGGTTCCCTTTGCCAACCCCGGTATTTGCGGAAAACAAAATGAAGCTATAAAATAAAATATACATTTATTTTGCATTTGGCGAACAAGTTCTGATATAAATTTGAAATTACTAGGTGCCACTTTAGACCACATGTTTCGACGTATACCTAGTACCCTAGGAGATATGTAGATAACGTAGGTATTACCTACATTTAATCTAAGAATAACAGAATATCTCTACTCTGCCTAGAATTAAAAGCATAAAAAATAAATGTTTTGGTTTTCTTTCAGCTGCTTGCTGTACCACGCGTGTAGCAGGGAAGGCACTCCGCTCCCCATTTTCTGTCGAATTCGGGAAATTCATTTCCTCGAGTGGGAATCGAACTCTCAACTTATCAAGTTACAGCCACACGCTTGAAGCCCTGCACCACAACTGGCCTGATAATAACTATTTAATAAGAAATCTGAAAATATAATAGACATTAGATTAGATTTTTATTAAAATCAGCACTAAGATTGTCACTAAGTTTTGGGTCAATCGACATTTGCTTCAGTCAAAAGTTAGCGGGTGTGCGGATGAACTCCTTTATTCTCTGGAAGTCAAGTAAAGTTTTCCCAAATTTTCCAACATAAGCGACAGTCGTTGCGACAGATGGAAATATATTTGAAACAACTGGTACAAGGTTAAATGTAGTATGGACATCGGATGGCAGTTGTAAATAAAAATAAGCATGTAAGAGTATTAAAATGTTAAAGAAAGACAAAAAATGACGAAAATAATAATTGCTTTCAAAAATTTTAAAGATCAATGAGGACCTAGGCCATCGTTGCGCTGTGGTACAAGCGTGCGACTGTAAATACGATGTTTATGGGTTCGATTCCCACTTCCACCAGATAACGGAGTGTCGTAACACTAGATTCCCTCTTCCTCCTCCCAGGTCCCCTCTGCCTACAATGCTACATATTGGATACAGTGTGAAACTAAAAAAATTAAATTGATAAAATGCAATAATTAGCATCCATAGTTTCCTGCATTTATAGCAATATTTGATTTCTATAACGATACGATTACAATAACCTCGGAAGTGCAAAGTAATTTTACATAATATTGGAAACTTTTCAAGGCGTAGAAGGTGAACGAAAAAATCATGTAATCAACAAGTGTTTTCAATAAAATTCTTAAAAATGTGAACCTATTGGTTTCTATGGTCACTTTTGTAATAGGTACTTTTACATTTTACTTTTTTAAAGGGTAAACATTTTGTTTTGCTGAAATGGTATTTAAAGTAAAACTCATAATTTAAAAAAATCTTTTTTTTAGCGTCACACTGTTCAGGGCACAAAATGTGGCGTTGAGTTTCACAAAAGAGTAGTGTCTTAACACTAAGCTCCCTCTGCTTACCCTTGAGGATGAAAAATGTATCTTAACATATTTTCAAGTGTTCTTCCACACAAATAAAAGAAAAATATTTTATAAAAAGGTCCAAATTATTATACATTTTTAATTGGGTAAAATTTTCCAACATTTTTTGTCGCTAAAAGTTATGGAAAAAAATTATCAGTTGCTTACTAATACTTACAAATGTAGGTAGATCCGAAGAAAGGCTTAAATAAATCACAAATGAACCTAAAACCGTATATTTAAGTACTTGCTTATTAAGTTTTGCGACTAATTTGTTAACTATCTGAGGGAAGTTAGCCAAAAGTTAGACAATAGTGAAAACTACATTAAAGTCGGTTAATCCTAATTAATGCAGTTTTAATTTTTTAGTTTTGGCTAAATAAAGGTTAAATTTTCTAAATAATTTTTTCTTGGGGTTTTATCACATTTATGCGAGCCCCCAATAACAGATTTTTTTAACTATCTCCCACGTAGAGACAGCGATCAGTTACAATTTTATTATATCTATATGCCTATAGACATAGCCCAAACTTACCTTTTAGTTCAGTTCAGTATTCTATTTACCTGAATATTTCACCAAGTTTTTCAAGTGACCCTTTCTTATACTGAAGGACGCCTAAGATGTCTTAGTCATATATACCTACAGCCACATTTTTATATATACTTGTTTACTGACCGTCTGTCAAAAGGAATATTCCGTTACAATATCTACGTACACTGAAACACCTTGGGAAAACCCGTCGCGAGAGTATGAATTGTTTTCGTTCATAAATCTGACTACACCGAAGGTTGATCAAAGGTTTTTAGTGTAAATGTGACACATTAAATAGGTTATAATTGCTTATTAAATCTAATGTATTCTCTACAGATAAATAATTATTCTATATTGTTTTATAGCTTTGAAATAGGCTATGTGTGGGTTAAGCAGACGGAACCTTGGAACCTAGCTGTAAATAGGCTGCGTTTTCCATTAAAACACTTCCGCTTTCCACATTCCGACGAATTCGTGAGTATTGCGTGCTATTTAACGGAATTAAACGCACCGTTTTTCCTAATTACCAGAGCGAGGAGATGAAAATATTAAATTTCATTACCCCGAATGGGGATTGAATACACAACCGTCTACAGTCACACGCTTATGCCCTTGCGCCTCAATACTAAACAACTACTATGTAAATATTATTATTATAATACTAAGAAAAACATGTCTATTACTATTATACGTTGTTTTACGATTTCGTTGAATTCTACAGGGAAATGTCGTAATACTCGTACTTGAAAAACAGAACATTTTACTCGTAATAGATCTTTATTTACCTATATTATTTACAATGTGCTATTTATTTCCTCTACTTCGTCTTCCTAAACAGAGATAGATACCTAGATAGAGATTGGCTTACATATGAGTTATTTAATTATTATAATTATATTATATATAATAAGATATTCAGGTATCGGTATTTTAAATT
>FAPP01013162.1:12590-24316 GCA_001485965.1 Heliconius ismenius | reverse complement strand
TCTATTAACGTATGTGTTTATTATTATTATTGAAAATTAATAATTATCTGTGCAATTCAATGTATGAACCTAGGTTTATTGTAATCTGTATACTAAATGCATTTTTTAAATTTATTCTACGTATTAATTTAGTAAAACTAATAATTCTGTTTTTTTTTTCTTTTTATTTATCTTATCTAAACTAGTAACATTTTTTAGCTTCACGCAGTACTATAAAGCAGGGTAGGCTGAACCAACCTGGACTCCCAGTGTTAAGACATACCGTCCCCCACTTTCTGCCAAAGTAACTGGTAACTGGCTTATATATTAATAGATATGTGTATATTTCTATTTGTCCATTTTCAGATATTGAGTCCCAGCGTCCAGCATCGCTTTTTACTGTATTGGTCTACCATAACGTAATTCGCGTAATTTACAACTTAATGTTTTAACGTATTTTTTATTTATGATATATAATCTTACATAAAACAAGGTAGACTGAAGGAAGTAAGACTTTTCCCCGCTTACCGACTAGAATGGAGAGAGAATTAATTTGAATGCCCCGCACTGATAAACAAATTGTAGCGTTAACAATATCTCTAAAAATAACTTACCTGTAAACAAATAGTTAAACACCAAAATAAACACATTTTAGACATTATAATAGTTAAAAAAAAAACAAAACAACATATTAAAACTTGAATGATATTTCAATCCAACTACCTGATTACTCAAATCTAGTTTTTTGTTCTTTAAAAGGAACTTAAAAAAAAATCGTTTCATTATGTATCACGGTCGTAAAAACAATTGTGTCGAACGGAGAGCTTCTTAGCGCCGCGCTCTTTTTATTTATTGTACAAAAAATACGTTTTTATCATATTTTTTATTGTTCAATACTGGGTCACTATGTCTCTATTTGTCCTTTGTATCTAGACTAGGATGTGACTGCGGGTTTACTTGCTTAAACGGGTATTTTTTACTAATTATATGTTTGGATATTTTATTCAGAGACCAGTCTTGGAGCAGGGGCACAAGCGTGCGACTGTAAGCGCGATAGAATGTTGATTCGATTTCCACTTCATAAAATGAAAATATTTAATATTTTCATTTCCACGCTCTGTTAACGAGGCAAAGCGCGGTGTTGAGTTGAACCACTCAACATGCAATGCCTAAAGAATTTGGCGGAAAATGGGTCACGGAAGTGTCTTAATGGGAACGGAGTATATTGACACTAGGTTTCCATTCTATCCTACTACTGTTTGAGATACAGCGTAAAGCAAACAAAAATATAGATTTAGACAGACGAACAGATTTTTCTATCTATTTATAATTAAACAATTCAATTTGAATCTAAATTGTCATTTTAGGCCAGATTATGAATCAGAAGTTTAAGCAGTAGGTATTGGCGTCTAAGATATCTATTTATATGCAAACAATTTGTCCCTTTGGAGTTTTATAGATTGTTTACATTTTTTCACAACGTTCTATAACATTATTATTGTAATAAGGCCCATTATGAATGTTTTAGCTATCGGTGATCTGTCACGAGACCGTTTGAGAATTTAAATGAAGATATTATTAAAAAATGTTTAGCAAATTAGTTTTTTTCGCGATTTTTTTGCGGTATAAGTCGTATTTAATATCGATTTTGATTAGACTTGGCGTTAGTTGTATTGAATTTCATTTTTGATACAAATTATACAAATAAAATTGATATATGATAGAAACATTTTTTAAATTCCATAATTTTTTGTAGCTACACCATAAATACTTCTATAATTTATATTGTAAACCTCAATACAGTAGGTAGGTATTTTTGGTCCAATTATCTTCATATCCCTATTCTAATTAAACTATGTGCGGCCTTAAGTTCCGCCACGCAACACACTGTGTGAGTGTTTTGTACTGGACTAAGATCTCTCTTTCTACTCTGTAATATGCGAGATAAATCGAAGATGATTTATGTATTTTTCAATAACTGCAAACTTTTCGCTCAGTTCAAGTGGTATTAGATCCTACAGCTATTATGTAGAATAAAACACGTCCTACCAGGACATAAAGCCCCCCCTTAAGTATACGAGTATATTAGCGACAATAGAAATACAGCATATGTTAAAGTTTCAATTGCTTAAGTATGATGGATGGTTCATGAGTAAAGCCTGGTGACAGACAGACAGAGAGCAGGATCGTATTACTAAAATAGGATCCCGCTTTACTCTCTGTGTACAGAACTCTAAAAATGACAATTTAATTAATACACAATGATCATAAATTTGACGCCGAAGCATATGAATTTAAAAACGTGATTTAAAATGTTATATGATTTATTATAGATACAACAAAAAAAAAGTATATTTGAAAAAAAAAAGATTAACTACAAATTATCATAAAAATTAACTAATGTTCGTAACAACCTTGACTTTGCAGTACTGACGTAACCTCGCGCTGTTCTTATGGTTAAGCAACGTTAGTTACTAAATTGGTGAAACTATAGTTTGAAAACTATAATTTAAACTCTATCTTGTTTTTTAAAGCTGTAGTTGCGTGTGACGATTGTAAGCGCCGCGCATTGCAGTTGTGGGTTCGATTCCTACTCGAGGAGATGAAATATTTAATATTTTAATTTTCCTCTGGTAACGAGGTAAAAAGCGGCATTGTGTTCCACGCAATGCTTCTAGAATTCGGCAAAAAGTAAGGAACGGAGTGTCTTAACATTAGGTTCCTATGTTCTCTCTAAACTGCTATGAGCGGGATATAGATCGAAATTTAAAAAAATAGTGCACAAAGAAAAAAAAAGTCATATCGTTCATCTTTATAAGAACATAAATTTAATAAATATGGAATAATAAAATTAGATATCCAACACAAAGTTATAAAATGTTTCTAACACATTAATAAGTATATTGCTAGAGCGACGAGTATGTGAATATGAATCTATGTTTTTGTCGGTTCAATCAAAGTGATTGACGTGTAGGCATTAGTCGTAATACGCGTCTTGCTGTGGCCATGCTGGCTAATTATTTGAGACTGGTCGTCTGGTAATTAAAAAAAATGGAGCATAGAGACCATTGTGACGCAGTGGAACAGTGTTTGGTTCACGCAATGGTTGTGGGTTTGATTATAATTGTAAGATTTTACGGTTCTAAATAGATAAACGCCACGTTGAATCCAGCTCAATCGCAATATTTCGAATTCAAGTGGAAAGTGGAGAACGGAGTGACTTCACCCCAGATTCTGTCTACCCTGCTACGCGGTAAAAATGGAGGATAAGTAATAACTAAAAATTATAATTAATCGCAAATCGCAAATTAGGTTGTATGATGAAATATAATTATGGGTTATAATTTCATTTCTATGCATAATTTGCATAGGTGTTTCAACGATCTGAACATATAAAAAACGGCGTTAGGTTATACTATTCTGAATATCAATAAAATTATTACGCAAAGCGAATAATAAAGTAATTTATTGGTAGATTATAATAACAACGATATTTGAAACATGTAGAAAAAAATATAGAAATATTAAAAATAATTTATATGACCTTATAGCATATTTAAAGTTTATGTACGTACTTATTATAATAAAATAAATATTTATATTTTTAATGAATTTCGTACGTAACTAATGGCTTAAAAAACCTACGATGAAGGTTACAAGTTTGATTACGACCTTACAGCTTCGGCCCGCAGGTCATATGAGCACGTGTACTTAGCATTATAAAATAAAGATGCTTCACGCTTTTACACGCATATCGGGATAAACAGAGGAAACTCAGCGTTAAGACATTCCGCTCCTCACTTTCCGCCCAAAATTTGATATATCTCCTTCCCTCCCAAAATGATTCATACATACATATTAAAATTTATAACATTTACCCAAATCGATAAAAAAAAAGAATAAAAGTAAAAAAATAGAAAAAAATATAATAATCCAAGTAAATAATAATAAAATCCACAATGCCACAGACACCATAGTCCCCCTATTAACAGGTTTTTGGATAAGCGCAGATCTGACCTCACGAAGCTGTGCCTGTAAACACTAAATAATGCTCCGACGTCAACTATCTGTCATCATCAGTTTTAATTTACACTACAGGTTCATGTCAGTTGTTTTAAAGAGAATATAGTGATATTTCACTCCTTTTTCTTTATTTGCTCTCGTTCCTTGCCCAAATAAATATATATCTTTACTTTTAATATTATAAAGCTGGAGAGTTGGTTCGGTTGAAAACGAAAGAAGCTATTGGTTCGAATAGATTTCTTTTTATTAAACGGTTTTATTGTGTTAGATAATCCATTTATCCATCGAGGAAGGCTATATTAGAATTAATAAGATAGAATTAGATTGGAATATACAAATTGCCACACAATGCTATTTTTAAGATAAAACCTAGAAATAAATAAAAGTTAATAAGGCCGCTACGGCTACGACAGTGAATTCGAATTTTACTAAAACACTTGAAGAATTGCAATTTAGTAGAACAAGACTGACTGACTGACTTTAAACATAGTGGTTGTGGACTTGACCCCTTATCTATATAGATTATAGACTATGAGCAGCATTGAGTTATGTTAAAAACTTTATTATTATTATTATTATTTTACGCAAAGAGAACCTGGGAAAATATTAAGCATACAATATAAAGAAAAACCATAATCACCACATTCATCAAAGTTCATATCACCATACAAAGTTCGATACTACGATATAACTAGTATCTAGTAGTATAATTTAGTATTCAACAAGACGCATTTGGTTTGCTCTTTCGCGCTGACACGACCAATAATTAAATAGCGATTTGCTTTAATACTAATACTAGGTATGTAATATTTAGATTGATATTGAGATTCTACTACGGTGGGAACTTTTGAATATCTCTATGTGTTAGATAAATACGTAAGCTATGTCATCATCATCATCATCAGCCTGTCCTCGTCCACTGCTGGATATAAGACTCTCCAATGGCACGCCACTGAGCTCGATCTTCAACTATGTAGATATACAGTATTTACTATCTTATGGAACATAGTTGAACTTGGTGAATACCTGTATTTACGATAATTGACATCGGCTGTGGTGTAGGGGCACAGGCGTGCAGGCGAGAAAGCCATACAGGTTGGATTCAATTCCCACTCGAGGAATTGAACTTCGCGTGGGAATAGGAACGAAATGTCTTAACTCTAAGTCCCAGTTTCCCCTTGCCCAACCTGCTATGTGCGTGATACAGTGTGAAGTTAGAAATAATAAAATAATTCAAATACGTTTTACTATTAAATAATTTAAGAGATATTCCTTATTACATCTACACCTTAACAAATACATTGTTCAACTTAACGAAAAATTCTCAAGCTAATATTAATATTAATGATATTATTTAAATATTCAAAAATTTTAAAAACAATTGAATTCAAATTCAAGCTCAAACTTATATTCATATAACTAACATATATGTATGTTACTAACATACACACACACACATACATACATAGGTTCATACATTCATTTGCATTAGTTTGACCTTCCTTTATATCTATAATTGCAAAGTAATTTAATTAAACACAGTCAAACCACTCAATTTACTCAGTCGGTCACACAATGCTAAGTATAACACAGCTGCAAAGTAGTGCTCGTGGATTCGAATTCCATTCGATGATTTTTTTTACATTTTAGTACAATACGGTTAACGAGACATGGCTGTCTTGAAGTTAATCGTAGATAGTTTAGATTTGATTTTAGATTTTTTAACTACAGACTATATCAGCGATAGTTGTGGGTTTGATCCGCAAACGAGGAATTATATCAATCTCATTTCCCTGCACTGGAACCAAAGCTTGTGTATCTCTTTAAGCACTTAAATAATTCATTTAGAAGTAAATGAATTATCAAAATAACTCACATTTTAATTCCAACTGCTTTATACAATTAAGTATAATATATAAAATTCTAGGAAATCTATATATAAAATACATTAAGATAACAATTAACTAACAAAATTGAGATTATTATATGTACATTTTTGAAACTCGTTTCGTCAATAATTTTAGAAGATAAATCATGCTAAGTAAATACGTAAAGAAATAAATAATTATTCATATTTAAATAATTTGAAGAAATTCAGTCACAAGCGTACTTGTGTACTCGACCCGTTTGAACTAATGTATTAATTTCAACTTACCGCTTTGATAAGACAGTGTGGCGTAGAGTCCCACCACTTAATGTCTTAAATTTAACCTGGGATTGGGAACCTTGCAAGACACTCCGTTCCTATTAAGACTTCCATTCCCTACATCTCTCTTCTCGGGGTTTTGTATATTGAGTGAGTGGCTGAAACCAGTATGATATATGATTTTTTCTTTCCCTTGAGTGGGTATCCAAAATTCAACCGTCGCGACGACGTCACTGGTTACACGCGGGATAAAGCGTGAATCTAAAAAATATATATCACTACAAAATATTAAACCTCGTACTAGCAACCGGTATCAAAAATTACTGAACTTGAAGGCAAAATATTTAGTGACATTTTTTAAATTTCCTTTTTAACTTTCGTATAGAAATGAAATTTTGTCCTTCGCTGTCAATTCGTTGCGTTGATTTACAACTAACACATTTTTCTATATTATCAATATATGGATACGTTCTCGATTTTGGTACAATATTATTTTACTAACAAAAATATTTTTATTTTACCTAAATAGTTTTAGCTTCACTCTGTATCCCTTATCACTAGCTATTTAGTGATAAGACGTTCATATTCCGCCAAATCCTGGAGTGTGGATCCCGTGTGGAGTGGCAGATATTAAAAAAGTATTTAATTTCCTCGAGTGGAAATCGAACCCTGGCTCGTTTACAGCCACATGTTTACGAGTAGGTTAGGATCTGTGGGTGTAATAACTCGAGGATTATTAAATATAATAAAGAGTCATTTGGTTATTCTTAGCTTGTGTGATCAGTCTCCACTCCACACACAGCCTCTTTTACTTATAAATAGTTTGTTTTAACTTTACATAATATAAGGTACATTTATCTTTAACTTTTTTTATATATTATTAGAATTATATAATAAAAATAAGCATTTTTTTTAATAATAGCAAATATGCCTACAAGAATTAACATAAAAATATCCAAAACAAATTTATCTACACTACCAAATATATAAAAAAAACATTTTACATATACTCGTATTTATAACATTTTATACAAATGAATGACGATCTGACGTCCATATATAGATATTGATCTAGTGTCTGGGCTATGGGCTATGAACAAGTGCTGCACAGATGTGCGCTGTGTCACGCTGAGCCAGTTCGCCTAATAATTTGCTATGGCTCCTTTGCTTCTGTTTATTATATTTATTTATATAAAAAAAACTGTTGATAACTATTTATTAATATAACTTCTAGACAGGCTTTGATGATGATCTATTTAAAAAAAACAGATGTATAATACATCTGTTTTTTTTATTAAAAAATATATATATGAAAATCAATAGAGCGTACAAGGGTAAAAGTCTTATTGCTAATATTAATCTTTAACGAGGAATGTGGGAAGCTAGTGATAAGACACTGTGTTCCCCAATTCGTTCCTCACCTTCTGCAGAATTCTTAAGGCTTAGTTATGTTAGTACTATGTCGTTTATCTGGTTAAATATTTTAGAATTCTAAGTTTATATATATAGACAAAAAGATATCGCTTTAATTAACTCTCTAATGTTATATACACCTACACATAACAAGTATTTTTAAGTTCATCTTTTATCATAGTTTTATCTTTGTAACGACATCTCAAAGTCTTCGCTCTGGGATAGCGTATCACAGAAAAAATCCTTTAAAAAATCCCGACACTCTACACCTGTTGCATTGCATCCGCAATACTTAGCAACATGACGGACCATCTGCCCGAAATTCACATAAAGATAGTTAGAGGCCGCCGGTCGTCGTGGCGCAGTGGGACAGCGTGTGGTTTGGGTTCGCATAATGGGAGTAGGATCAAGGGAGTTAATTATATTAATTAACTTGACTTATAGTAAATAGCTTTCTAGCAGAGTGGGTAGACGGAACCTAGTATTAAGACACTCCTCTCCCCATTTAGACACTTCTGGTCCACATTTACCACTTCACCGAATTTTTGAGACATTGCGTGTTGGGTGGCCGAACTCAATAAAAATATTCAAATAAATTTCATTTAAATATTAAATATTTTGTGGCAGGAAAATATTAAATATTTGGTTCACCGAGTGGGAATCAAATCCCACCAACCGCCCACCCAACACCATTCTTTCAGTCACACGCTTGTACCGCTACGCCACGACAACTTCTGTAATAAATTAGAATGATTATTTTCTCCGAATTTTGGTTCGTAAATTGGACCCTTTCTACTGAGTGAAGTGAACAAACATACCTACCAATATTCTATAAAAAACAAATGTCGATACACTAAGATATATTTGCTAGTGAGTTTTTTATCGACCCCACAGGCGGACGCGCTTTAATAATATATCAACCGGTATTGATTAATCAAATTAATTGTAAATTGACGTGACTAATTAATGACTCCACTGAGATTTTGCTTGTCGTTTATTTAAAATATGAATATTTATATATAAAACGTCTGTATTTTTATGATTATTTTGTAAAATTAATATATTATAATCTAGAATTTATATTTCAAATATATGGATGATTTTAAAAATAAAATCCCCCTTTCCACATTTTAAATTGTTCGTTTTACCCATCTTATTCGCCATTTTAAATCTTAAAGTAGTATCTACCTACTTACTTTAAATCTTCATATTCGCAATTTTACTCTTCGAATTTATATAATTTACATGAAAGTCAATTGGAAATTAAAATTATTTATTAACAAGTTAAGTGTATTTTAAAGTACTTTATTACATAATTAATTTGCTGAATGATACATGTAATTGCCACCATGCTTTGCCTCGCTTCCAACCCGTTGAGCAGTCCACAGACACACGTCCACAGATAGGACGAGGTGGTTAATAATTGAAAGATACTAGATTTGTCGTTTTATTAAGATTTATTAAGCCCCGACGCGAAAAAAGGGATGTTGTAAGAACTATCCTTCTGGTTATGGGTCTGCCTGGGGCTCCGGTCTAAATGAATGAAATGTTTATGAAAATTGGATGAGATATCTATTTCATTTTTTTTTCTACTTTACATTTTATCTTGTAATAAGAGGTCACCGTGAGATAAAAAAATAGAAAATACGTATCGAATTTTCTACATTGTATCTTAGATTAAAATATACGTGATTAATCCGGTTATAAATCAGTATTATTTAAAATTTTATAAAAATCAGGAAAACCTAAGAAATTTTTAAGAAATTCATCACCCAATACCTAAGGAAGTAAGGTTAAGTTACGCAATGCTGACCTCAGTCTGATTTCTTCAAATTGACCGACCGACCCCGGTTATGCAACGGAACGGACCAAACAAAAACTAACAATAAAGTATCGCATCGGAATCAAAGGGCAAAAAGTCTAACGGGTTCTGTAGTAAAACGGATTCATCCGTTCTTTTTCTCAAAAACGGGAGCAAAAAGAGCCACAAAAAGGCAACAATAACTTTTTGCAAATACAATCCGAGCTGGTTGAGTGTAACCTCCTCGGCTTTTTCTCAGCACGTGTTTGAATTTTAAATTTGTTTTTGTGTCTGTTGTGTTTTTATTAATACATACTAAAGTATGAGTGTGGTGTTGGGGTAGGTCGTGGTAATTATTTGCATTCACCATTTGTTTTATATGCGACACAATTATGAAGCGATTGTGGGTTTTTACATGTTTATAAGTTAGAATTTTATAGCTTTGTCAATAGCGGTGTAGCCAGAGAGAACGGATCGCAAAACTCTGCGGTCATTGCATAATTCTTTCTCATCGTCTTCTATCATCAACTTCTTTTTGTATGTCCTCCATGCAAGCCCCCCCAAGCATAAGGCCCCCCATGCTTTTTTCGTTCTTTCGACCAATATCATCGATACTGTGTTCTCGAAGGTCCATCCAGATTATCCATGTTTCTTTTACTATTCATTATAAGAAAAATGTTATATCATAGTCCACTCACTCTAAGACAGGCTAGACCCTGGGGGAAATCTCAAATGACTTCAGATAACATCGAGTCATATATAGATGTAAGGATTTTTTTACTTTATTCCACATAATTATGTAGAAGATACAAGTGTGAGCATATCTTAGGATTCTATCGAAGTCTTGGTGCACAAGTGTACGACTGTAGAAATGGCGGTTGTGGATTCAATTTTTATTCGGGCGAATGAAATATTTAATATTTTGATTTTATCTTCACTCTCAACACGCAATGCCGCAAGAATTCGGCGGAAAGTTTATTCTTTATTAAATTGGGAAACAATTATATAAATGAATATAAATATTCCGCTCATAAACTCAAATCTACAATTGTCGTGTTCGACAAATAACTGCATCGTCACTGTGCCACCGTAGACAAGGTTATTTAAAAATATGATGATCATTTAGTATTATTTAAACAGCTAATTTAAATTTAAACATGTGTTAATATTGCGACTCATAAATAGTCGTACATATTTTACTAAAATAACTTTTTTATTTTATAATATGAGGAAATTAAATATAAAAGTAAATCCTACTGATGCACGATCACATTTCGAATTAAGCAACAAATAGTCTTCCCTGAAGAAGAAATTGAATCCTCAAATAATCAATGTGGTCATACACTTTAAAACTACGCCACAAAGGCATCAACTAGTCCAAACATAACGAGAAATTTAAACCTAACTTTAAATTTGAAAACCGTATCGCCATGCAATTACAGAATCTCGCAAGTCTCAGGAACTATAAATCTCTTTGTATGTGTGTTATTGTGAATGTGTGTATGTATATGTGTCTATAGTAGTGTGCGTTAATGCGCGTACGCATGCGGTTTCAATGTTGCATAGAATTCTCACCCCCGCACGTTTGGGGGTTAAAGTGGTCTTGATACTTGAAATTGAAGCTTAATAATTTGTTTCTTGATATTTTTTCCGTATTATGGAAAAGATGCTTGAAAAAGTTTTTGTTTTCTATTTAAAATAAAAACGTTTTAGTCGCTACTTGATTTCAATAAATAAAAGCAGTTTCATAGAGTGAAATTATTTTCTATAAAATATTATTTAAAAAAAAACAAAAATGGAATCAGCTAGGCTACCAGGCAGGGAACCTAGTGTATATTATTTTAATACGGAATATATATTCCAGGACACTAGACCTCTAGATAGCTCTTTTCCTAGCAATCATTTTGGAGGTGTTCATTAAATGCGTATTTTGAATCAAATAGATATGTAAATATAAAATAAATTTTAGATATTCTCAGAAATCACCTACTAAAACCACAAATTTTATCAAAATCAAGCTTAGTATCGTAATTATTTTTTCCTTCTACAGATAAATATAAAATCGTAGGCGTACACAGAGGGTGGGTCGCATAAAAGAACCTTTTTTTTTCAAATACTTAACAAAAGATTTTTTCTACCTGCGAACGAGAAATCTACCTGACGTTGTGCTCTCGCGCAGATTCTAACATATTTTATATTTTGATGGAAAAAATACACTATTTCAATATAGGGTCTTTTTGCTAGATTTTTTACCGCAACTTCACTTGCTTTTTCACGTAAGGTGTTGACAAAAACGCGTTGTTTACAATTTTTTCCACATATATTTTGACCGGTTGTAATATTTTTAATTGTGTGTCATTGGAT
>FAPP01013148.1:10244-20578 GCA_001485965.1 Heliconius ismenius | reverse complement strand
ATATCTTTTTTTTCTCAAAGGGTCCAAACGGTCTTAATGGCCCTCAAGGGTTTAAAGGTGATCAAGGTGAAGAAGGACCAAGAGGTAAACCTGGTCATCGTGGTCCCGAAGGACCTCCTGGTAGCAAAGGAGATAAAGGCTGGCCAGGATATGCTGGTCCAGATGGCGAGGATGGTCTACCAGGACCTCAAGGAGAAGATGGAAGAGCTGGAATGCCTGGTGAACAAGGATATATGGGGGAACCTGGAATATATGACGAAAGCTTAAATGAACCACTTCTTCCAGGTTCCATGGGTCCTCAAGGGCCCGTAGGCATGCAGGGCCCAATGGGACCAAGAGGTGCAGATGGGTCAATTGGCACACCCGGTATAATGGGTCCCCTGGGTCTGCCAGGAGTTAAAGGTCTTCCAGGGAGATCTGGACCGCCAGGAATTTCCCCTAAAGGTGAACCAGGAGGTGAAGGATTTAAAGGCTTACCTGGGCTTCGTGGGTTGACAGGAAATCCAGGTCGACTTGGAATAATAGGGCCAAAAGGTTTTAAAGGAGCAACTGTAATAGGTCCCGATGGTGAAGAAGGTATGCCTGGTTCAGATGGCATACCTGGTTTACGAGGTGACAGAGGAGACTTCGGATTTATGGGACCGCCTGGGTTTCCCGGCCGTGGTGTAACTGGTGCTGGCCCACCAGGTGAAGATGGTCCTCCTGGACGACCTGGAGTAACAGGTGATGTAGGAGTATCAGGTCGTCCAGGTTTACCAGGTTATAAAGGAGAACGAGGCGACAACTGTCCGTTTTGTCCTTCAGGTAATTATTTTCATTTAAAAAAATTATAAGATATTTCTATATTTAAAAGTACAATACTTGTATTACATTGAATTAATTAAAAATAATTTCATTTTGTATCATTTTTATTTATTTTTAGGTTTGCCTGGAGCAAAGGGGCAACGAGGAGATGATGGTTATCCCGGCTTAAAAGGTTATCCGGGATATGAAGGATTGCCTGGACAGCGCGGTCGCAAAGGACAAGCTGGCTCCCCAGGTTTTAACGGACCACCTGGTCCAAAAGGAAATAAGGGTCAAGCAGGAATGGCAGGTCCTCAAGGTCCTAAAGGACACAAGGGTCGGCTCAAACAACCACCGATGGCATTGATAATAGCGGATCCTGGACCACGTGGTGAGCCAGGTAAGCACAAATATCAATTAAAAGTAACATAAGTAAACATTTTAATATTAAAAGACTTAAAATAAATGTTTTTATCATAATATTCTTAGGTTTTATGGGTAGCCCTGGCTTGCGCGGTGATCCTGGTTGGCCTGGACGTCCTGGAATGTATGGGTTGAAAGGTTTAAAAGGTTTAATGGGTGACGAAGGATATCCCGGTAGGCCTGGCTTTAACGGTACCCGAGGTAGAGACGGGGTGCCTGGCTGGCCAGGTGCCAATGCTGACATACCAATATCATTTCTCTTCGGACAAAAAGGTGAAAAAGGAATAAAGTAAGTATTATTCTATATGAAACTATCTACGAGTATATTGTTAAATATGCAAATATTTTAAAGTATGTTTTGAGACTGTCGTGGAGCAATGGTCTAAGTGTGTAACTGTGTTAATGTATGGATTGTGGGTCCAATTCCTTGACCCTTTCTTTCCTCTCTTTTTCGAAAAGAGTAGTCTTTTCAAGATACAGCGTGAAGCTAAAAAAAGTAAAAAATAAATATCGTGTTTTAACACAGTGCACTCGTACAATTACTATTTAAATTAAATTACTTTTAAAAAAAATATTATACATAACATTACTAATTAGAAGACTTCTTGTTGGTATTAATATTCGTTATTTATATATTTATTATAACTAATTGCTGAAATAAACTGGACGTCACAAACTGTCTTTTTTAGAGGAGAACGTGGTGAACCTGGAAATGATGGATTAAAAGGTGATGCTGGAGATTCACTAGATTTCGATATTAACGCGACGGGTGATAAAGGTGAAATGGGACCACTTGGGAATCGAGGTACGTTATAAATTTTTCTGAACTAGTACTACCTGTAAATGCTAGCTGCCAAATTTTAGGTCAACCGGAAGTACCCTATTAATTCTAGGTCAACCGGAAGTACCCTATGAATCTTGATACCCGTTGAAATACGCGTTTTTTGCAATATAAACGGCCATATCTTTTTTTAAAGTAAATATAGAAATATGTTTGTTAGCTGGCCGGTGGCCGTAAATTTTAGTATATGTTTTGAATTTAAACTCTATGTCTCCAAGCGTTCCTGAGATAAAAGGTCTTGACAGACAGACAGAAAGACGGACAACAAACTGATCTTATAAGGGTTCCTTTTTTTAAAAGAAAGTACGGAATCCTAAACATATACTTATGACCGGAAGGTGAGTGCCTAAACTGACAAAGGTGTTAAAACTCACAATATCAAAGTCCTTGTCGCAGCTTGCGGGACAAATTTGGGTGTAGATACAAAAAAATGTCCAATTGTGTAACACCACCATTGCAGGCTGTGTCATTTACATAATTGTACTTATCATGTGGCTAAAAAGAAAATATCGTTACAAGCAAACCGTCGAAAAATTATATTTTGAGATCTCCGTGTGTCTCTTCCGCACGCAGAATGATTATTTCGCATGTTACTATCCAAAAATGTTTGGTCTATGTAAACTATAGTAAACCTATACATATTATCCACTGTGCAATCAACACACACTATAAAATAATTAGTTACTCCATGTAAGCATTTTCGGTTGGTGCATAAATTATAGAGTGAAAATATTAATAACTTACTTAACAATATAATACATACATACATAGTAGGTACATACTATTATAACGCACAGAAGGGATTTTCAATAAATTGTTGACTGATACATAATAATTATATTATATTACTTTCTAAATTATATAATATTTTCTTGTATACCTACTTCATTTATTCTTAAATAATTACTCTAGAATGCGCGACCGTGACAATCTATGTACATATTATGTTCATGTTGCTCTGCATAGTTCTATTTTATAATAATAAATACTTACATAAATAAATTTATATAGTTGGCGATATCCAAAAACGTCGTAGATTTTGTAGTACAAAAATCATCATTAAGTATCTACATTTTGAGCTAACGTATTATACACAATTATGTTAACTATGCAATGTTTATTCATTAGGTTTACCCGGAAAGAAAGGAAGCGCCGGTGAAATGGGTTACGATGGATTCCAAGGAATGCGAGGGGATATTGGTGACGTGGGCTTGTCGACGGCAGGCCCTATAGGAGCGCGAGGATTCCCCGGCGATAAAGGAGAGACTGGCCCTTATGGAGAACCAGGAAGTATAGGAGTTCGAGGACTTCCAGGAATTTCTGCTGGAAAAGGAGTTAAAGGGTCGCGAGGAGATATTGGCTTATCCATAGTAGAAGGTGAAAGAGGAATTGATGGAATAAAAGGAGAAATTGGGGATGACGGTGAGCCGGGATATCCTGGATCACCAGGTCGTTTCGGTATAATGGGTCCTAAAGGGGAAGCTGGTAATCCTGGAGATGTTGGCCCAGTGGGACCAACTGGTCCACAAGTAAGTTTTAAATGCTGGTTCATATTTAATTGAAATATTACTTAATTATATTTACACATTTTTTGCTATTAATATTTTATTACCTACTCTTAAGGGTAGGCACTAAATTGAGTGTTAAATAAAAAATAGTTAATAAAAAATACTCTCTTTAAAGTAGAAGTAGAGTATAACCATAATAGTAGCTTTATATACTACAATACCTGTGAATACTGCAATAGAAAAAAAAATGTCGTTCAATATACATAAATATACATTTTGTTCTTTTAAGGGAAGAAAAGGATTATCGGGGATCCCAATACAAGGGGCTCGTGGAGTTTCTGGACAGCCTGGAAGATCAGGTTTTCCCGGACCAATAGGTGAACCAGGTTTGCAAGGATATAATGGCTTCCAAGGTGATGTAGGACAAAAAGGAATGAAAGGAGAAGCAGGGATACCAGGAAAAAGAGGCTACATTGGAGATAAAGGTTATACCGGCGTAACAGGTTTTCCGGGCTTAATGGGAAGACCTGGAAAAGTTGGAGAAGTAGGCGATCAAGGAGAAGTAGGAAGTGCTGGATTTAGAGGTATACCTGGGAAAGTAGGAGCTACAGGAATTATAGGCCAAAAAGGTATACGTGGTGATATTGGTATACCAGGGGAAAGTGGTTTGGACGGTTTGCCTGGATTGAAAGGCGAAATAGGAGATTCTGGCCCCATGGGAGTTCAGGGATTACCGGGTGATAATGCAATTAAAGGTATAAGAGGTGACGAGGGAGATCGCGGTTTTGATGGAAGAGATGGAAGACCTGGATTAATAGGAATCAAAGGTCTAAAAGGAGATGAAGGAGATCGTGGTATAGACATAAGTGGCACAGACGGTCTTAAAGGTGAACTAGGAGATCAAGGAATCATTGGGTTTTCTGGAATTAAAGGAGCTAAAGGCCAAAGTGGTGACTACGGTTATGAAGGATTTGTTGGGCAAATTGGAGACAAGGGAGTCCCTGGTCAACCTGGACGCCGTGGTATTTCCGGACGCTATGGGATTAAAGGTTCTTTAGGACTAAATGGAATTCCTGGAAAACCTGGACTTATTGGTGACGTTGGAATTTACGGTGAATCTGGTAGAATAGGTGCGCCAGGTAGGCCTGGTGATTCTGGAATACCTGGTTTACAAGGCATTAGAGGCGATAAAGGTTCAAAAGGAAAACTAGGTGATATTGGCCCTAGTTCTTATTTACCTGCAACTAAAGGTGATATTGGTGATATAGGTATGGAGGGGTTACCCGGACTACCAGGTGACTACGGTGATATTGGAATTAATGGATTAAAAGGTGCCAAAGGAGAATTGGGTGATGTTGGTTTTCAAGGAGATTATGGAGACGATGGACTTGAAGGACCAAAAGGTATGAGTGGGAACGTAGGTCCTCCTGGTCCACCAGGTCTTGACGGAATGTTTGCAAAACAAGGTGTAGCTGGAGAACATGGCATTGACGGTCTCCCAGGTTGGCCAGGGCCCATGGGTCAAAAAGGTGCACCTGGTCATTATGGAAACGATGGTCCTAAAGGAGCTCCGGGACAACCAGGACTAACATTCCAAGGTGCAAAAGGCTTTAAAGGAGACGACGGCTACGCGGGTCGGCGTGGTAATATGGGGATCCCAGGCGCTCGTGGAATGGAAGGCGCTCCTGGTTTTCCGGGACCTAGAGGTGAAACTGGAGAACCCGGTATGGCTATAAGCCCACCTGGGCAACCTGGTGACCAAGGTTTGCCAGGATTTTATGGCTTGAAAGGTCTTAAAGGTGATACTGGTGAACCTGGCTTAAATGGCTATACAGGTAATTTAGGCGAAAAAGGTATGAAAGGAACAAGAGGTGACGATGGTGAAGAAGGTTTGATAGGATACCCAGGATTAAAAGGAATAAAAGGTGATAATGGTGACAGTATTTCATTTGCTGATATTCCTATTGGAGAACGAGGAGATATTGGCCCGGTCGGATTTAGCGGCCTAGATGGTCGTCCTGGCGAACCTGGTGATTTTGGGCCGAACGGAATACCTGGATTTAAAGGTGCCATTGGTGATATAGGCGATATAGGATTGGCTGGCTTTCAAGGACCGCGTGGACAAATTGGATTTCCAGGTATAAAAGGCATAATCGGTTTGGATGGTGCACGGGGTGGACCAGGACTTCCTGGATTGCCTGCACCACCACCTCCAATTCCAAAGTCAAGGGGCTTTTACTTCACCGTACATTCACAAACGAGGATGGTTCCTCAATGCCCATCTGGAACAACACCACTATGGGATGGATTTTCACTAATTCATATAGTTGCAAATGCAAAAGCACATGGGCAAGACTTAGGTAAGCATTATAATAACAAGCCTATATAAACATGTCTCTTCTACACATTTAAAATAGTTAAAATAAAATTTAAACTTAAAATAACATTTTTCAATATATATTGTAATATACATATATTGCAATGTATATCAAAAGTTATACTTTATATATCTAGTATATAACGGGGTACGCAGACGATACGCAGTGTTAAGGCACCGCGTTTCCCACTTTCAATTCCTCGAGTGGGACTCCCACCACAAACATTGCGATAACAGCCAGATGCTGTGCAGTTGTGCAACAATAGTCTATAAAACATTATTATATTCTGGAAAGATCTCTCAATATAAAGTACCATAGTTTAGGTTGTCTATAGAAAACGTTAAAAAAACAAATACTTATCTTAATATTGATTGGTTTTACTTGATTTTACATTCGTATAATATACAAGGGCTTTATATTTTTTTCAATATCGTGCATATTTATAAAATTATAAAGCCCTATTCCGTAACTAAAAAATTAACAAATCCTAGATCAACTGAAATATGAAATGAAATAGCCTTTATTGCTGTTTCTTTCTTTACAATAAATATATAACATGCCTTTTCTATAAATTAAATGGATTTTTGACTTAATTTTATTCATCGGCAACTAAGTAGATGCTTGTGTAAAACAGCTTGTCTGTCGACAAAAGCCTCCTCTAAAGAGTTCCATGTTTTCCTGTCTTTTGCTAGACGGGTCCATACTGGACCAGCTATTTTTTTGATGTCATCTTCCCATCTTTTTGGTTGTCTGCCTTTATTTCTTTTGCTGTTTCTTGGGTACCATTCGGTTACTAACCTAGACTAGCTAGGCAGTTTATAATGTATATATTTTTATAGGAGCGCCTGGAAGTTGCCTTCGAAGATTTTCAACAATGCCATTTATGTTCTGTAACATTAACAATGTGTGTGATTTTGCGCAGCGAGAGGATTATAGCTTTTGGCTTTCTACACCGGAGCCCATGCCAATGGGAATGACACCAATAAAAGCTCGCGATGTAGGCTCATATATTTCAAGGTATATAAACATGCGTATAATAAATAAACAAAAATAAACGCGTTTCTAAAATGTTTATCAGGTTACCATAATACATATGAAATTACCACCAAATTATTCAGACAAAAATTAACTATAAATATTTTTGCAACAAAATATACATTTGTATTTCCTGTAACTTTCTAATTTATTTAGTCATATAAATATATTATGTTAAGATCATATAAATATTAACGTAGCGTATAATGACTAGAGTGTTTAAATGGATTCCAAGACAATGCATGGGTTCAAATTCGGCCTTTAATGTAAAAAATCGCATAAAATTAATTTAAAAAAAAATGCATAAATTTTGTTAAAGATATACTTATTTTCTGTTCTTTATTTTTTTAAAGGTGTCAAGTATGCGAAACATCGACAAGAACAATAGCAATTCACAGTCAAAGCAATAGTGTGCCTAGTTGTCCAAATGGCTGGGACGAGCTGTGGATAGGCTACAGCTTCCTAATGGTAAGAAAACAATTGTTATGTACTTAATAAAAACATAGAAAGATTACTTAAAATAGGAAGGAGAATATTTTTTTTGAAGTGAAAGATCAAATTAGTTTTATGAAAACCATAAGAAATAAAGAATCGGTTTTTAGTTCAATTAAGTTTAATCGATGCTGTATTAGGTATGTCCTAAAACGTGTATGATGAGATATAAATGTTTTTATAGCACACAGCTGGGGCAGACGCAGCAGGTCAAAGTTTAATATCACCTGGATCTTGTCTACGCGACTTTAGGACACGTCCGTTTATTGAATGTAATGGTCTCGGCCACTGTAATTTCTTCGCTACAGCAGTATCGTATTGGTTATCAACTATTGATGATAATAGAATGTTCCAAAAACCTGTTCAACAAACTCTAAAGTTCGATCAAGTGTCTAAAGTTAGCAGGTAAGAACTTTTTATATTAACATTAATAACTATTTATAGAGGCATATAATAATATGTAAACATAGTGAGTGTAACTATTATTCTAGTCGATTTTGCATAGAAAATTATTATTTAAAATACCTATTTTTTAAAAACCACATTAGAGACTCAGTGAATCGACTCTGTCAGTCGCATGTAATCAGAAGGATGAATAATGAATCATCTTCAATTATAATGAAAAAAAAACTACTGTATCATCAAAATGTTGTTTTTTTTATTAAGAATACAAAAAGAGACTATCTTGGTCTCTCCATACAAACTCGTAAGCTACTGAGCCTTCAATTTTTTCTGTACACAAATGCAAAAATAATGTCACATGAAAGAACTTTGTCATAATAATATCATTTTTGAAATTCGAGATGTCTGTATAATCGAGTGTCATAAAACAATTTTAAATAGAAAATACCTACCTAAGAATGATGATATTTCAACTCATATTGCTTATAAATAAAATTCTTTGTCAAATGTATTGCAATTTAACATTTTAGATGCTCTGTATGTATGAGACGCCAGCCAGGTGCTCGATTTGTGTCCCAAGGTGGCATAGGCAGTGTAGAGGCGGTACCTAATGAAGCACGACGCAGACCTCCTTTCAACAGACCAAGATATCGCCCAGGTTTCTCGCGTAATCGTGGAAGGCGTCGCTTTACAAATAACATATAAATTTATTTCAGTATCTAGCAAGCTAAAATGCCATAAATTAATGTAATTCTGAATATTAGGTAAACGTGTACTTAGTCAATGAACATACTTATTATAGAAATATTTATACAGTACCTTATGTACCATTAAATAGATTATTGATTATTGTATTGAGTGCCTTATTTCATATTAGAGCCTAGATAAAATATTGATTAAAGAATAAGTTATACCTGCCAAATATATTTTAAGTACCGACAATAAAGTTAATCTTACAAAAATAAGATATCTTTTAAAGAAAATCAAGATAATATATAAAAACATCTACCAACTGTTAAGTTTAATAATTATAATTTTTATATATAATGTAAAAATCTTTGTTATAAATATATTAATATATTTATAATTATTTCCTTAAGCCATTTGGTAAAGCTGTATTGCAAACTGCTATATAATTATACATACGTAGTTTTAATATTTCTTTACATGTTTGTAAATAATTTACACATATGTAGAAAACTTATTTTATAGATAAAAAATAAATTAATAACTAAAACATTGTATTTATTATTTTCCTAATCAACTATTTATTTTAACATAGGTACGTAGTGTACTTATTTCTCAGTTCATTATTTTATACGATGCGTCCATCGTTTCCAAGTTACGTTTGTCAATGAAAACACTTGTGAGGGTTTCAAACACGTTTTTCAAAAATGATAAAAGTTGGTTAAGTGCGATAAAGACTAGAAATGTTCTTGAGAAAAAGCTGTTCTTAACAGAGGAACAACAAGGTGGTTTTATGTTTTCCGTTTCCGAGACCATCAACGAAAACGAAACCGTTGTGTCGTATCTGTTCGTCCGTCTGTTACAGTAAGTTCGGCCCAAACCTAGTGAACTGTACTGCACTGTATCGGGCATACGAATGAAGTGAACGAGAGTCTGGCAGAGCAATATGACGGGGCTTGAAGAACAGGCCGTTGTACCTGACCTTGTAGAAAACTTTAGCTGTCTGGGAATATGGCAGCCGTGTCTGTTGCTGCGTATCGATCTACGGGCGTTATATTTCACGATGTGTTCCGTTAGCCGGTGAACTTGGTATATGTACGGTTGGTGTGATCTAAGGCCGAACTGTTCATTGATGAGCAGTTGTTTTGTCTCGACTATTTCTTTCAATCTAGTGAGAATGATTCTCTCGTATACCTACTTTCTCTAAGCTGCTAATGAGACTAATAGGTCTGTAGTTGGAGGGATGGTTGGCGGGCTTAAGAATGGCTATAATAAAAAAAAGCCCACTCTATGACCCCGGAGTCTACTTTCGATAAGTTATCTAGGTCACATGGCTGAATGCTCGGTGAGCATTTCGTCTCTAAGCTATCTACGAGATATTCCGCCTTTTCGGTGTGGGAGGTATATATTGACACAATCCTATTGCTTTTTTCACCTATATCTAAATGATATCACTGTCCTCTATATTTAGTAATGTAATTTATCAAGTGAGCTTAAAAGTAATCTGCATTCTTTACGTTTCGTTTCGTTTACGTTTTTAGCCAATCTACTTATTTGTCAGGCATGTGAGCCAAGTTTGTGACGCCAGTTGTGGCGCAAGGGCACAGAGTGCGACGAAAAACCGACTGGTTTTGATTTCGATCCCCACTCGAGGAGATGAAATATTTATATAAATTTATATTTCCATTTCTGGGCTCTGGCGTAGAGGCGAGGCAAAGCGCGGCGTTGAGTTCAGCAACAATCAATGCCCCCAGAATTCGGTAGAAAGTGACGAACGGAGTGTCT